>CAHIKZ030004034.1:1880000-1910000 GCA_903632075.3 Acanthosepion pharaonis | reverse complement strand
ATATATATATATATATATATATATATATATATATATATATATATATATATATATATATATATATATATATCGTCCGGTTCACAGCCTCCTCGGTCTTATGAACAGGAATAGGAGTTTATTCCTTGTTTCTTGTTTAGCGATTGTTTACCGCTTCCTTCTAAAGAATTTTTCATTCTCATTCTCTGTCAATTAGTCGCATTGGAGTAAATTTATATATATATATATATATATATATATATGTGTGTGTGTGTGTGTGTGTGTGTGTGTGTGTGTGTGTGTGTGTGTGTGTGTGTGTGTGTGTGTGTGTGTGTATCAGTAGCTACTCTATGTTATCAATGTTTGTCGGGATCATTACAATCTTTAGCAAAATATACTCTTGGTGTAACTTAGATGCTAAAATGAGTTCAAAATTTGTTTTCTTTCCAACAGCTATTTAGAGAATTTGACGCGGGAAAGAATTTAGATCGATAACAACCAGCTGTGATGGATATATAGATCCCTAAATAGACAGGCAGCACATTATTTAGCGTCATGAACCATTTTTAGCTTATTTATGGATAGGCAAAATGAAAGCGTGAATTAACGCAATTAAGTTCTGTTATAACATTTTCTGTTTAATGTTTAAAATATATTATTGCCTGCCCACATTTAATTGACGATAATTAGTTGGTTATTCAAAAACATTCAATTTCATTTTAACGAGTAATTTTTTTTTCTACGCCCCATATATAACAGCAATTTATGTCATACAGAGTTTTAGATTTTCATTAATGTATGACGATAAATTTTGTTGACAAAGTCTTTTATACAATCTTTGATGAAATTATAGAACATGTCTCACGTTCGGAAAATGTTTAGTATATCTTCTGAAGATATACTTTTAAAGGATTTCATTCTATGATTAATAGTCAAATCGCTTCAAATTTGTAATTAAATCTCATTTCTCGAATTTCTAGACGCTATAAAATAATTATGAATTTCATATTTTTTTGTCATTCTAAAGCTGAAGAATTATCCAACAGGTTCTCGGAAATTGTCAAATGGTCCCTTGCTTGCGTCAAAAGGAAAAAAAATTCATATATCAACATTATTGTTTCTTCCAATATTCACCCGGATGCTGCAAATTCTTCTATAAAATGCATTAAATTCTTGGTTTGTTGCTGTGATCCAAAAACCTTTTGAGAGAACCTGATGCTTATGGAGAGGTTTGACAGTCTGTCAGTTATGTGCCATGCGTGATACACGCTTAGGCGATCATGTATCTTTCGATAAATGACTGACGAGGCAGATTGTTTTTCCCGTAGTAGGTTGCTATTTTTTTCTGCGGTAGACCAGTTGCCAGCCAAGGCTATAGAACCTGGCCTGTCCTGCTATTTACCCATAGCTGTGGGGAGAAGAAGAGGATTCATACTTTTCCATGGGTTTTAGCACGTAATGCGAATGTAATGGATTCGACTGGAATTCCAATTCCTCAATTCGAGCCGCTATCCATTACTCAACCGTACCTCCTCGAGGTTTGCCAGCAAATTGGTAAAAAAATTAAAAATCTGAAAGAATGAGACAAAGACATGCTATTGAAAGTACATCGAAATGGTTTAAGATAAAAAAAAAATAAACAAAAAATAAGACGGGTAAAAAAGGTATCGAAATCTTCTGTTCTCATAATGTTGATCACTAATCCTTGCGTATTAGAAGTGTGAACTAATCCTAAACCGTGTTATTATACTAAATTTCACCCAATAAAATTCTCAAGAGACACTAAAGATAGAGGGTTGAAAATGAAAATGATAATTTAGGTGTGTGATATGAATTCAAGAGAAGATGTTCGGAAGGGAATATTATGAGGATAGGGAGGAGAGATAACAATTGACCATTAAATTCAAGAAGTTAGGATTGTAGTGTTCCAAAAACACCTTCGCAAGAGTCTATTCCAAAAAGTGGCAGTACTTGGGAAACTGCTGTCAGGAAGGAACTTTCTTCTTACAGTGGGAATACAGAGGAAATGAGTAATTCGTCTCCGTGGAAGCAACATGGCGTGTTCTAGCGGTAAAAGTCTGAACTGGTGGAACCAAACACCACAAAGATACCAGATACAAGTGGTCACGTATGATCTTTAAAAAGGACCCCGATCTTCGGAAGTGAACTTGACAAAAGAAATACGTTTCAGTTTTGGTTGGCTTGACTTCTGCAGCTTTTTCGATTTGCAACGCAAAATATCTTTGATTGTTGGTGTGGACTTTGTGTTCAGCGCAATCTAGTTATTGTTATAGGAAGTTTGCCAGCAGACAAGTACCAAGAGATGCCAGACGTCTGTTTGATCTCAAAGCTACCAATAATTCAAGACGAAAGGGAAACGTATCATTCAATAAGACAATGCGAGTTGCCATTCGGCAAAGACAACTGTTTGTTACCCCAATGATCAATTTTAATCTGTAATGAAGTGGCCTTTCTTGTCACCAGATCTCAATTGCATAGAAAATGATTGAAGAATAATGACAAGCGATGTGAACACTGGTCAATTAATATACTCTATTGATGAACTGAAACAGACTATCATGGATTTATAAGAGAAAATCATTAAATTTACGCTGTCTGCATTGGCAAACTCTGTGACAGATCGTGCCATTCAAGTATTGAAGGCCAAAGTTGCAGCATTATAAACAGATGACCTTTTTATTAAATAATGTTTTATTAATAAAACTATTGATTCGTGTTCTGTTTTTTATAATTACGGGACATCATATTTTCATATATTTTTCCTAAAAATCAAGACTCCTAAAATGAAGAATAAAAATACAAATTTAAAACCATGCAGTAAATACTTAAAATAACTTTGAAATATCTTATAAAAGTCTCGGTTTGATTTTAAAGTAATTCCGCAAAAAATATTATAATTCTGAATTCTCTGTTAGTTAGCAGGCGCGTTACGCCTTGCCATCATTTAGATAAATAATGGACTATTCTAATTTGACTGAAAAGAGAGAGTATAAAAAGATATATAAGGTACACAGTTTTGTTTCAGTAAGAAAAAGAAAGCAGGCATAATAATAAGAAGGAAATAAACAAATAAAGGATGAAAGGAATAAAGAATGAACGGAATAAAGAAAGAAATAATGAAAGAAATGAAGAAAGAATAGCTAGAAAAGACAATGACGCACGCATGCGTTTAACGTCTGCTTCAGTGAAATGAAAGACCTGGTAAATTTTGCGTCTTTTATTTCTATTCTCTTACTTTAAAAAATGATTTGCGCTCATAGTTATGATTGTTATTGTAACATTTTGTTAAAGTTGCTAAGCTCAAATATTTAAGAATGTAATATTGGAAATTCTACGGGTATTTTATAATCGTAGAGATAGCATTTCAAACCTTAAATTAAGAATTATAATTAATCAGAAAATTCAAATTAGAAAACCATGAAATAATAACAGCTAAGGCTTTAATTTAATTCTTCTTTTATGTGTTGTCCCCATTCAAGACGTGGGCTATCGTAGTTGTCCACAATTTTCTGACCTTAACGAAATACAATTTTTTATTTCTTTTCCCTTCTTACGATTGGTCAAGGTAAGGAAGTATTTGTCCCTTCAATTCTTTAAGATATAAAAAAAGTGTAAAATTATAAGTAAATTAAAACTTAAATACAAGTCCATAATTATTTTTGGTTAAAGTTGTTAAGCTCAAACATTTAACAATGCAATATGAGAATTTCCCCAAGTACAGATAATTAAAATCTGAGAAACGAGAAATTTTCACAGACAGTTTTACAAATTGGTACTATTTCTTTTTATAATTTTTTTAATATAGTCTATATAAATATATATTCATCTAAATTTGATGGTAAATATTTTAAGAAAATATATATCATATAATATACGTTTAATTTCTTTTTTTTTTAAGTCTGTATCCTGACAAGTCAAAGTATACTTGTCAGATGAAAAATAAGAAAAAGAAAAATATTCAATGTTGTCCAGATTTATTAAGACAGCCAAATGTTTAGCTTTATCTTTGTTATGCACGCAAGAAAAAAAACAAAACTTTTGTTCTTTTTTTTCTCAGAATAAAAAGAAATCGCAAATCGTATGGTGACCAAACAGCAGCTCGGGTTTACAATATATCATAAAATAAATCTACACCAGTTCAAATCGTATTCATGACACAGTTATTTCCTTTGGAAATAGTGCTTAACTTTTGGAGAAGAGATTTTCGAAATGCATAAAAACCAAAGATATGAAAAAAAACTAAAAAAAACAACAAAAAAACAAAAAAACAATGGAGGTAGGAGACGGAACATTGTGACTTATTTATTCTTATTACTCGTATGTTGTCTGAAGTTAAGATCAATATTCAAGAGTAAACAAGACATGCTATTCGGATTTATTTATACCTACTTGCATCTAGGATTATTTCTTTCTTTACAGCATTCTTTCGTACCACTTATCGACGTGTACCCCATTTTCCTTTTCAGAAATATAAGACTTGGCCACCCACAGAGAACAGTACTGATTAGCACGAAATATACGACTAAATTACGTCCATTTGAGAAGGTTTTTTATGTTACGGAAGCTAAAGATTAAAAAGAAGAAATATTCTACACATTATGATATTCTTTTTCACACATGCATATGCATATATATATATATATATATATATATATATATATATATATATATATATATATATACAAGAAATCACAGGGTGGTTTTCGACTGTGAAGAATTCTTAAAAGTCTTGTTATATTGCGTCTACACAACATTGGACAATATAACATGACTTTTATGAATTCTTCACAATCGAAAACCACCCGTGTGATTTCTTGGAGATTATTAATGTGTCTTGGTTGTGTTTGTATGACCATCATGCATTTAGAAGTGACTGCTACACGCCTAAAGACGAAACAACATGCGTCTACGCAGCATTAGACAATATATATATATATATATATATATATATATATATATATATATATATATATATATATATATATATAAAACAATGAGAACTGAGCAAAAAAAAATACCTGAGTTTCTCTCTTCCTGTCTGTTTCCTCACAATTTTCGATGAAACTTAATAAAACTGAGACATACTCGATTTATATATACGTTTCCTATTGGTCCTTTATATGCATATTCTTCTTCTCCCCCCGACATATGGCTAAATAGCAGGACAGACTGAGTTCTTGAACCTTGGGTGACAAACGGTCTAGGAGGAGAAAAAAACTCTGAATTCAAAACCGGCCTGGAGAGGGTTGGGCTCCGTCACGCTGTCTTACCTATGGAATACCACTAAGAGATGGTGCCTCCACGGGTTATATATATATATATATATATATATATATATATATATATATATATATATATATATATATATATATGTATGTGTGTGTGTGTGTGTGCATCAGTGTGTATATTTATATAGATATGTATGTGTATATATGTATGTATGTATGAATATATATGTATGAATTTATGTCTATATATGTAAATATATATGTATGAATATATGTGTGTATATATATGCGTGTGTGTATGAATGTATGTGTATGTTTACACACACACACACACACACACACACATATATATATATATATATACGTATGTATATATGTGTATGGATGTATGTGTGAATATATATATATATATATATTTATATATATATATATATATATATATATATATATATATATATATATATATAGTGAACATTGAAGTCAACAATTAGAGATGACAGGCTGTTTCATACTAGACTCAATCACCAGTTCACGATTGTGTCTGGCATGAAACAGCCTGTTGCCCTCTAAGTGTTGACTTCAATGTTAACTTTTATATTTACACACGCTCTATCTCTGATATTGAGCACTTTGTCCCATAATTATAGCACACCTTAAGAGTATACTTCTTCATATATGTGTGTGTGTGCGTGTGTATATATATATATATATATATATGTATATATATATATATATATATATATATATATATATATATATGTATATATATATATATATATATATGTATATGTGTATATATATATATTATATATATGTGTGTGTGTGTATGTAATCGTATTCTTTATTTACAACTGTATACTAAAATGAAAACATGTTCGTCGCTTCAAGATATGTATTAATAAGAACTATATTGCATTATTCATTTTCAGTAATTTGTTTTTATTCTGCCAGACTATCGAGAACTTTGCTGATGAGAAGGATAATAATCATTATTTATATAAGTTGCAAGTTATTTTTATATTTGCATTTAAATCTTCAATAACAACGCTCACTTTTCATAACAACGCAGAGAAGTAAAAGACAAGATATCAAAAAAAAATAAATAAAAAAATAAAATAAATAAAAATTAAAAAAAAAATAAAAAATAAAATAAATAAAATAAAAAAATAAAATATAAATAAATGAAAAATAAATAAAAATAAAATAAATAAATAAAAAAAAAATAGATAAATAAATAAAAAATAAATAAAAAATAAATAAGAAAAATAAAATAAATAAATAAAAATAAAATAAATAAATAAAAAAATGAAATAAATAAATAAAAAATAAAATAAATAAATAAATAAATAAAATAAATAAATAAATAAGAAATTAAGCCTCTTATCAATACATCTAATTTTGAGAGTTTTCATCGTCACGGCAAAGACTTCAACTATTCATTTTTATATTTCGTTCAGAAATGCCTACCTTCGAAAAGAATCAAGTTAACTATTATGCCCTCGTCTTTCTCTCTTAGGTGGAGTAATGGCTAGCGGCTCGGATTGAGGAATCAGAGAGCCGAGTTCGAATTCCAGCCAAATCAATAACATTCACTTACGTGCTAATAACCTTGGAAAGATCTGAATCCTCTTCTTCCCTCTCTAGCTATGGGAAAATAGCAGGACAGACCGAGTTCTTGGAGGGCAACCGGTCTATCGCAGAAAGAAATGGCAACTATTGAAAGATACATGATCGCCTAAGCGTTTATCCCGCATGGCATATAACTGACTGGCTTTTCCTATTCCTTTTGTCGCTGACGACTACTTCAATATATCATACAACCTTTGTTAATAAAGACTGAAAATGGATAGATTGTTAGATGTAAGTCCTGTAGACTGTTGCAAAATTCTTAGGCTGGTCCTAAATAGCAAACTACTGGTTAGAAGTCTGAAGACCCTTTCTGAGTGAGGTTGTTTGAACCCTGTGAGTGTGGAATTCTGATAGTAAGGGATAGTCTTTGTTTAAGTTTTGACATAAGACCAAAAAGTCACGAAGACAGTAAGTACAGCTAAAAGAATTAGAAGGATCAAGTCATGTCGTCACATCCACAACGTAGTGATAGATAGTTGATCAGACCTTTGGCATCCACCCTCTTTATTCCTTTTCCCTTTCGCTTCTGTAAGGAAACAATGCTAGTGTTCTTCACTAATGCTAATAAAAAGAAAATTACCGGTCGTTGATTCAGCTCAATGAAATGTTGGGCTCTGAAGAATTAAAACCAGTGACGATACTGAAGTCAAGACTTCGCTGAAGAGTATAGAGACTCAACATTACGCTATGCGCTGCTGATATGGTTTCTGTAGCGTATAGGCTTTTAAGGGTTTGGAGTCACTACCTCTAAGATGTTTTAAATTAAGACTTTTCCTTTGCCTAGATTCGTTGCCGCCCAAAGCTAGAAAGCCTAGTCTGTCAAGCTATTAACTCGTAGCTGGAAGGAGAAATTGATTCATACATTTCTAAGGGTATTCGGATTCGGCTGAAATTTGAATTCTGCACGCAAAGACGGTTTTCCGGATCGGCAACCTCTACTTTACACGTTCTCATACCAAAGTAACTCTAAACTATACTTCTAGTCAATATTTAAAGAAATAAAAAAGTTTAAATTCCAGAGGAAATTATTCAAAATATTAACTGTTTTTATAACCCTTGATAAAAAAAAAATCGGGATTCGGAAAGAAATAGCTGAAAACTTTTATTGACTTTATTACTGTAAATTTTGGCGGTGATGGAGAAAAAGAAAACCCTCAGGTTTTACAGTGTTCTACAAATCACCTACGGATACAAAAATCTTGTAATTTTAATATTTAGTTTATTGTACAAGAATAATTATATACAGAATGAAAATTCAAACACGGGAATTATCTAATTCACAGATTAGACGATTATGCTTATTAAATAATCGAAAAATCTGAAATAGTCCAAATAGAAATGAGTTTCGTCATTCTTAATCAGCTTATGAACAAATTCGTTATCTCCATTAGGCAGTCTCTGAATTTTGAACGAGCAATTGAATCGTTGTTGATGATCTCTCGGCTGTAACCTCTGTACCAATCACACATTGTATGGCTAGAGGTGAAAATCATCTGTTCGTATGCGATGCAAGGACATCCGAGACATCTTTAACTGGTTAGAACGTTTACGTATCGATATTCATCGATCTTGTTCAACAGTCTCGCACACGTTCACGATTCATTTATAAACGAAGTGTATGCGATCTTTTACATCATGGAAAACGCCGAATCAACCAATGAAGCATGAAATCCGATGTTGGTGTTCTGACCCGGAAAAATTTGGCAGTATCCTCTTTGGGTGTGTACAATAGATCGGTTTAATACAAAATAAAATTCAGAAAATTTTTTTTTTTTTTGTTTATTTGAGGATTTTTCCATGGGTAATTTCCCATGTACTAACGTCAAAAAAATGTAAAAAAAAAATTATTTTAAATGTAATGACATTTTTAAATAATTTTTGGAAGTCCCTGTATTTTAGCACTAACTGCATTTGAACCTAGTTTAATTAGGTAAGTTTTCATCCTTTGAATTTTGTTCATTTTTTTTGTCCTGATATATCTGACGGCCACAAATAAAATAAATTGTCAGTCATTGCAAGTGAAGTGTTATTGACCAAACAGAGGGATCTGTATAATTCAAGTGAATACTGACACTTTACGAAAAACTGTTTGGAAATATAATCTGAAAAAAAAGAGCAAGCAAACGAGCAAATAAACATTACAATTTATATTAGTTTTTCACAATATTAGTATACGGACTATTATCCTCATTATTATTTTTGCTATCACAACGTCTTGGCAGTTGTACCCTCTGACTTTGGTCAGATGTAAATCGATCCGTGTAACTTACAAGAAGTTAGAATTTCTCGTTCTACTGCCTCTATCTCGGGATATCTCCTCCAGTTCTTATTTTTATTACTGCTCAGTTATTGCTTGCCCTATTTCGATTGAGTCCAAGTATATATATTACCCGGCCAGGGATTGAACTCGCAATTAATATGGCACCAAATTCATGATCAAAACGCTTTAATACCCGAGGAAGTTCGAACAGACATTTATATTAGGCTGAATCATAAATAATTTATATTTTTCTTTATGAAAATTTGAGGACTACCAACAACAGCAACAACTAAAATGGTTAGCACATGTAAACTGAAGAAAGAATAATGACATAATCAAGATGTTAACATTCCACACCACATCAAATAGAAGATTCGAAAGGAAATCCCTATCAACACTAGAAAGAGCAATAACAGCTACTGGACATGTGAAGACGTTCTTTCCCAAAAACGTGTTTAAAGAGGAAGATTTTATAAATTTCAACCGAAAACAGTACTGGCTGCTCGGTCAATGAATGCCAACTGTTTTCATATAGGGTTTAGTTTGTTTAACCACATATCAACTCCTTATGGGTCATTTAATGCCGAAATTTAATTTTCTGGGGAGCCTTGGTATTTATTTTTACTATTAAAATCTATTGCTGGGATTTTTACTATAAAAAATTAATTTTATACTTTCCTAGTGTATTGACCCTTGTTTGGGGAGTCACTATTTACCCCTAACTGGAACCCTAGTAGGTGCTACCACACTGGGTAGAGTGAAGCTGGATACAACAGCAATTAAGCTCCTCAAAACCTCTCGATCAGAGGCCGGATGTAGTTTATCGCCATAGCCAGGAAGGTCCTTATAGGAAAACAGCTAATATTACCACAAACATTACCAAACGGGTAATATTACAATTACCATTACCCTCCTTCAAAAAATAAAGTACAATTATATTTTATTATCCTTAGTCGTAATGACGTGTTGCCACTTATTAGGCAGCTCTTCAATAACTTGAGTAAAATTACGCAAGTTTTGACGTGAAAAGATTTTCGACAAGCTCTTGAATTTGGTTTCCGTTAGAGAAAGTTTACCTCGTCGAAGCATTCTGCAGCGATCGTAAAACGATAATAATTGTTTAGCGCAGTGTCAGGAAAATATGATGAATGGTGTGGAACACACTAGCCTATTCTCAACAATTTCCCTCTGTTACTATTGTTGTATGCGGCCTTTTGTTGTCATGGAGGAGAAGAACGTTTTCAGTTGTTCCATTCTGCCTTTCTTCTTTTACGCGCCATGTCCCTTCAGGACGTATGCGATCATAGCCCTCCACTTCTTCCTATCCATTGTAGTTCTCAAAAACCTTTCTCTTTTTACTACTTCTCCCAGACCCTGTTCTGCCATCCACTTTTCTTAAGCCCATTAAGTATGTCACGCGTTGCTTCCCTTTGTCCCTCTTTCCCTCTATCCGCCCCGAGAGTATCAGATTTTCCAAGCCTTCCTTTCTCATTACGTGCCCCCAAAATTTCGGATACCTCTTCCTGATATCAGGTACAAGTTTCCTCTTTGCATCCTCTCCAAAACCTCATCGTTGTTCCCATGTTCGGTCTATGGTATCCTTAGCATCCTTCTGTAGAACCATACCACAGTTACCTCGAGTCTCTTCTTTATCTTTCGCTGCCGTAAAGGAGTACAGATATCACGTAGCAATTCGGTACACTTTTTTTTTGTTACCAACGAAATCCTCCTATCTGGTCATACTCTGCCTAGGTTTTGGAATGCGTCTTTGGCCATCCCAATACGCCTTCGGATCTCAGCGTCGCACTTACAGAGATTTAAATTTCCCAGAGATTTAAATTTCTGCACCTGCTGGATTTTACTGTCCCCGACCTGAAAATCGAATTTTGGCCTCATCCTTTTACTGATAACCATGCATTCTGTCTTCTTATAGTTTATGCTTAGTCCTTTCTTTTCATTTTCCTTCGCTATCTTCTGTAGGAGGTTTTGTAATTTTCTTTCCGTGTCTGCTGTCAGCACTTTGTCATCTGCGTATCTTATGCTGTTACGATTGTTGGATTTCCAGTTCTCTCAGGATTGCCTCACTGTATAGGCTGAATAAGTCCGGTGAGAAGACACATCCTTGCCTTCCGCCTCTTTCTATTTGTGTATATCTGCTGAACTCATTTTCTGTCCGTATGCAGGCCTTTCTTATTATTCTAATATCTTTCCCAAATATATCAAGGTTACTGAGCAGTTTCAACAGATCTTTGTAGCGTCCACTCTGTACGCTGCCCAAAATTTACCGGGTGAAAAATAAGGTATTTTAGTGTAGTCCAAATTTATTCTTCACCGACACTTATGAACAGTAGTTGTGAAGATGCAGTCGCCATTACAATTATTCCCTAAATTGAAATTATTTATGCTGCCACGTGATATATAGATATTTGAAAGAAAAAACAACTAACGCAATTTTTTTAATCTGTTTGTTTCTCAACTTCACCCCAAACAATGCAATAAAGCCACTAAGACATAAGTGGTTACTGGGTGTGGAAGAATTAAGATGAGCTGGAAGATGAAAGAGTAATCAG
The DNA here is from genome assembly GCA_903632075.3 of Acanthosepion pharaonis. Classification (NCBI taxonomy): domain Eukaryota; kingdom Metazoa; phylum Mollusca; class Cephalopoda; order Sepiida; family Sepiidae; genus Acanthosepion; species Acanthosepion pharaonis. Next base: position 1,898,316 of record CAHIKZ030004034.1, on the reverse strand, counting down.
GATGACTATAGATAGCGATTGACGTTGCATTTAAATTTTTCCAGATTAAAATTGTCTGGGAAGCATAGAACCAGAAGGGAGTTCCATAAGCGAGAAGTACGAGAAAAGAAATTGTTAGCATAGACTTTACGGCTACATTTAGCCAGCTTAACTGTAAATTGATGAGATCTTGACGCCAGTCGAGTACTGCACTTAAATTCAAAATGTTTGGGTACCATCGTGAAGAGCTCAACCGAACAATTATCTTGAAAGTATTTCTAGAAAAGACACAGAGAGGCAACCTTACGGCGATGGAAAATGGGCTGGAGCTGAGCCGCCAGATCAGAACCGATAATATTGCTGATTCTCATTTGGATTTTATCAAGAAGCTCAAGGTAAATAGCAGGGCCATCGGACCATATGTTGCAGCAATATTCTAAGCATGGACGTATGGTAGACTTATAGATATTTATGTTGGAATCAAGTGTTATGCTTTCCTGAATGAGTTCCTATTTATGAATGCTGTTCAATGAATTTGACATTCTCTATATAAGAAGATATATTCAATAGTATAAATTTAGTGGAAACTCCAAAGAACGGCCATCAGTAATTTTTCATCATATGGGCCAATTATTATTATACTATTTATATAGATCAGTTTTTATTCTACAACTTTTTAAATGGATCAATCTTCATTATACGACTATTTATATGGACCAATTTTCATTATACGACTTTTTATATGGACCAATTTTCATTATACAACTTTTTATATGGACCAATTTTCATTACACGACTTTTTATATGGACCAATTTTCATTATACGACATTTTATATGGAACAATTTACATTATACAACTTTTTATATGAACCAATTCCTATTATAAACTTTTTATTTGGACCAATCTTCATTATACGACTTTTTATATGGACCAATTTTCATTATACAACTTTTTATATGAAGCAATTTCTGTTATACAACTTTTTATATGGACCAATCTTCATTATATAACTTTTTATATATGGATCAGTTATCATTACATAACTATTTCTATGGACCAGTCTCTATTATACAACTTTTTATATTGACTTCAATGGCAACTGTCTAGAAGAAGGACAACACTGAATTTCCAAAACGTAGAGAAGGCAGCGGAAACCACTTCCTTATATTTCCGAAGAAGTCATGGTAATTTACAAATACTAAAAGGAAAATGGAAGCTTTGGGAAAACCTGATTATATAAGTGATAAGGAATTAAAAATAAGGGAACGAAATCACCAAGCCGAATATTCTGGAATAGTCTAGTGCATTCCATAAATTTTGATTGGCGTCACAGTTGGACTTTTGGTAAAAAAAAAAAAAATAATAATATTTCTGAACTCCGACATTTTGGGAGAAAATGTCCGGTTTTTATTTAAATTTTTAAAACATATATTTATTTTAATTTATTTTTTTCGTGTGTGTGTATGTGTAACAATTTGAGAATATGACAGGGGTACAGAAAAAAAGATTGAAAAGTAAATAAATAAAGAAAAAGCTGAACTTTAATCTCTGTTGTTTTGCTTTGTTTTTGCTGTCATAGTAAACCATCTCGCCAGCTGCTGACAGGAAAATGAGATACTCACAGACAAACATTAGGGCAACGCATATTCACACGTTAAATTCCCATACACAAGAGAGCAGGTGAAAGCGCCATAAAAAAGTAAATGACGAAAAGGACATCCGCATATACATCGTTAGCTATTTATATTATGGATTAAGTCTCTGTTATTTGGTGCTGTTTTGAACAAACGATTTCATCTATCGAAGTCTTTTCCTATCTATCTATCTATCTATCTATCTATCTATCTATCTATCTATCTATCTCAGTTTGTTCATAACATTCTCAGTCTGTTCATATCTATCTATCTATCTATCTATCTATCTATCTATCTATCTATCCCTCTCAGTTTGTTCATATTCACAGTCTGTGCATATCTATCTATCTATCTATCTATCTATCTATCTATCTATCTATCTATCTATCTATCTATCTATGTAAGAGAAATTATTGTTGTTAATTCTCTTTACACTTAGATATTTATTCTTATGATCTTAACAACGTTTTATTATCATCAGAATTTTTTTTAAATTAAAGATTGTCCGTATTTTTTTAATGTGTTAGTTTCTTTTTTTTTAAAATCTTTTAGGTTTTAAAATTGTCTGATGAATAACTTTATGAATAAAATTGTCGATATGTTTATTAGAAAATGAAGTGCCTTCAAGGAAGCAGTTAGTTGAACGTGTTTGAGAATATGTAATAGCAAGGCTTTAAAATCTGAATTTCATTGCTTTTTCCTTGCTTCTTATCTTGGGAGATTGCTTTTTATGCAGTTTTATTTTTTAAATCGTGGATTAGTGCCCGAATTTTAAAAAAAAATGTTTTTCAAATTTAGGCTTGAGGCCAGGATTTGAATAACAAATTTCTCTCTAGGTAATATATATACATATCTTCTTCTTCTTCTTCTTCTTCTTCTTCTTCTTCTTATTATTATTATTATTATTATTATTATTATTATTATTAACAACAACAACAAAAACTACAACAACAAAAACTACAACAATAATAATAATAATAATAATAATAATAATAATATATATATATATATATATATGTGTGTGTGTGTGTATGAATAAGCTCGGATAAATTTGTTCGCTTCTTCAAGCAAGTCAGAAATAGCTGAGTAGCCTCGAGGCAGTCACTCACACAGAAACACACCGATTCACACCATTTTTACATCTAAGTTATATGCTTTAAAAGCCCCGGAGAATAACGATAAAAAAATATGAGAGTATATTTCATGTTCCGATGTTACGACTTAAAAAAATATTTATTGCAGGTGGCTTCACTCGTTCTCAGAAACGTCTTCTCTCTGAAAATGAGTTCTGTGAAAATCAGTTCGCCGTTGAAGCTTATATATTAATAAGAAATGGATTGTATAACTCTTTTTTTTTCTTTTTCATATTCCATTCGCCAATCTGTCGAGTTTAGATGTCTGCCTGCTTAAACAGAAGCAGCAATCCCGTCAGACCCAAAGATCAGTAGTAATTTGCACCCGGTAACTTACGCAGAGATTCATATAAACCCATTTTCTTCATTTTTTTATTACTTTATTATGTTCGTGTGTATGAATTCTTCCTTTTACAGCAATCAGCCTTTTTAGCCCGAACCGCCGCCATAAACGCAAAGACCGCGTACCCAGGAGAAGTGTTACAAGCATATCTGACACCCTTTGTTCTAATGTGTTCCAAACATGTGAATCAGTGTAACTAAACTGGTATAAGATTTTCAGAGCTCAACTCAAACTCTTTTTATAGTTAAAAATGACAATAGATAACATTAACCGTTTCGTTATAAGGAAACATTTAGCATTCATTGACCGAACAATCAGTGCTAATCTTGGTTGGAATTTATAAATTCTTTCTATTCGAACAATTTTCAGGAAAAGAAATTTCTCAAGTCCAAATTGGTTGTTATTGTTCTTTTCAGTATTGAGGGAGGCTTTCTGACCTTTTTAATGTGGTACTTACGTGGGAAGTCATCATGTCATTATTTTCTCTTCAGGTTACATGTGATATCGGATGATAAAAAAATTGTGAAGATGATAAGAATAAATATGTAAATATAAAGTGAATTAACAACAATAATTCCTCTTGGATACATAGATAGATAGATAGATAGATAGATAGATAGATAGATAGATATGAAAGTGTTCAAGTGGTGTGATTTCAGTATTGATGGAGGCTTCCTGACCTTTTTAATGGGGTCCTTATGTGGGACGTTAACATGATGATTATGTCATTATTTTCTCTCCAGGTTACATGTGATATCGGATGATAAAGAAAATTGTGAAGATGATAAGAATAAATATCTAAATATAAAGAGAATTAACAACAATAATTTCTCTTGGATACATAGATAGATAGATAGATAGATAGATAGATAGATAGATATGAAAGTGCTCAAGTGGTGCGGTTTCTGTTATTTGATATAGTTCTCTGTGATTTTGTACCACAAGCCCATGAGTTTCGAAGAGGGAGTGTAAGAGCCACAGGCTTCGTCCGCCCGAAACCTTCTTTAACCATCGATCTGAGAAAGCGGTTGTATACAGCTGATAGTTTAGATATTTCTGAACTAGTTCAACTCCGTGCATGACATCTATATGAAAGTGTGTTGATGATCATCATCACACACAGACATACATACCTACACAAATTCAACTTTCAATAACAATCATTCATTGGATAGAAATCAATGCTGCTATCTTATGCGACAATTTTGAAATCGCTATATTTTCGTATAGTAGAATTTGTGCACTTTTGGGAGAATCGGATCCCAAGAGCCTTCTTAGCTTAGTAACTATTTTTTAGGAAATATCAGCTTCTAATTAGTCAATAAACACACAAGTGGGCGTTGCAATCCACCCACGCACAATATATTTTTCCAGCGCTTGACTAAGTCAAGTTTCCCGCTAAAGCGATGTGATCCTGCCACGTGATTATGTTATCTATAAAAACAAACACGAGTTTGCCTCTTTCTCTCTTTCTTCTCTATTCTTGCTGCAAAATGTAGTCCCAGGGAACTATCGTCTTGACCTTGTGGTCAGACGTTAAAGGACATTACCAACATAAACGTACGTGCGAACATTCAATATGAACATTCACCAAAATGCGAACGTTCACACACACATACAAACATAATGTTAACTGCCTATGTGCTTTGTAAATGTTTTCTTTAATACACATATTTGTTTATATTGGCTTGGTGAGAGTTGTCGTGGCTCCAGGTGTGTGTGTGTGGGGGGCACAGTCCTGTGGTTACAGAGAACTCAGTAGAGTTCCACCACGGAATAAGTGAGCGAGCGGCGCTATATTGAGTCTGATTTGCAATCTCTTCGTCACCGAGACCCATTGGAACAGTTGGTATGATGTTTGCTTGACAACCGAACTGTCAGGGTTTCATTTCTCGGTAGTGGATGCTGATGAATCCCAAATTTAGGACGAAACAGCCGTCCAGTGCATTCTGTTGAGACTCGATGAATTAATTAAATATAATTATCAAATCCACCTAAAAATTTTTCTTTTCTTTTTATATATATATATATATATATATATATATATATATATATATATATATATATATATATATATATATCGGTCTTGTTTGTTTGTCTTCCTTATCTTCAGTTGGACTTAATCCAAGTCCACAATTCTATTGTAGCAGTACCTTCTAGCAGGAAATATAAACGGACGTGTTTTCTTTACATCTTTACCCCGGTCCACTACAAAAGTCCTGATCTGACGAACCTATTTAAGAACATGATTTGTTAATATTTTGGTTTTGTAGCATGTTACTGTGTTAGGCGCAAGTAACAGCCTATTGTATGTTCAATTTCCTTATCAAATTTGTTACAACTGATCCAGACACTGAAGTATTTAAGATATTTTCATTTCTCGCATTTCTCACTTGTGGAATTTTTTTCTAACTCCACGCTTTCCAGACAACTTCGATCTTGAGAAATTTAAATGGAATATCAATCGTTATCTACCGTCTTCTTGATTACTCTTCAATTGTTCTTGCTCGTTAATAATGTTTCTCTTTTGATTTTGATTTAATAGGTTGCCTTGCATGGGTGATACGTTAAAAAAAAAAGACAATCTAATATTTACTAATTTCATACTCTGGATTTTTCTGAATGTCCAGTAAACTTTTGGGAAAATTATCAGCGAAAGAAATTAAACAAATTCTATTTTAATTCATGGGCATACGCCTGAAAAAGGCCAGAACCTAAAATATTTCGACAGTTTGTCTCAATATCAATCATCTTGATGCATTCTTTTTCAGGTTTCAGCAATGATTGTAATTTGAGTGTTTTTTTTGTTTTTTTTTTAATGTTTCTTAAACCTTTGCCTGAGTGATAGCAAGTATTATTCCGAGTCCAGCCAATTATTCCTTCGACAATTTATATATAATTAGTGTAAATTACTCTTTTACTATCTACCAAATTACTTTTCTTCTTTTTTTTTTTTTTTGACACGGAACACATTTTTGCTTTGGTTCGAGATTAAGTAAGTATTGTTCCGATCATTTTTCTTTTTGCAATTCTTACTTTATTAGTTTATTAATGTTATCCAGTTTTATTATTGTTGCCTTGATCAAAACACATAGGCAAATGTACTTTTCAAACGATAAAAAAAAGAACAACGTATAATTGAAAACACCGTAATTATGTGTGTTTAATATACACGCGAATATATGAATATTTAACATTAGACTACGAAATTCTGGGAAAATTATATCTGTTATATAACGTAGTTATGAACACTAATGGGTATGTCCCAATCTTCATAAATACGTTGGACACTATTGTAAGTGGGGATAATATGCTCTCTAAGTAGTCCACCACTAGCAGTGGTTTACCTACTTCATGCCGCTGGCGAGTATCGTATTTTGTTGATATTATAAAGATTACCATTTCATTACCAACCTCCGTTTTGGTTATTCATCATTCGCGTCGAGTATGAAGTGGCTGCACTATCGAAGATTTCGTTAAGATCTACTTCTAAATTTCGGAACCAGTTCAGGGAAATAAGATTTTGTCATTATTTAGAATGATTTTTAACTAATAAAAAATATATCAGATATTTCTCTTTTGTTTCTTATTCCCTGCACAGTGTCAATGGATGTGTTTCCGTATCTACTTAAATAGGAATAGCAACGAAACGTTAGTTAAGTTATAATAGCGACAGTCGATATTTTAGACTTCATATGCAAGCTCTCAGACAAAAGCTATTGTTGTAATAGAAGACAGACTTTGGCAGCAGTAGAGCGAACTCATTGACCTGTACGGATACGTACGAAGAGCGTCTGTTCATACGGTAGTGATTGTTAACATGGAAGTTTAGCACTTATATCTACTTTGGCTTTATGTCAGACGAATTTAAGTGCAGTAAATAAAGACTTCACGCCATGAATCATAGGTTAGCAAACTGGGTTTGCAAGCCATTACTACCGAAGCTGAATCCTCAATGGTATTAAAACATTTGCGTCTTTTGTGTTGGACTGGCCAGTATTAATCATTATATTTCTTTTACACAAGGCTAATATATGTTAATACGTACGTACACACACACACACACACATACATGTATATATATAAATATATGAAAGTGGAAATTGAAGTCAACATCTGAATGTGACAGTCTGGCCTGACGATTGCGTGTGAACATGAAAAAGATTGTCGTCGCTGGGTATTGACTTCAACGCCCATTTTTATATTTACATACTCTCTATCCACGATACCGAACATTTTAACCCATAAATATAGCATACCTTAAAATTATATTTTATAAGGTATGCTATAAAATTATAGCATATTTAAAACTCTATTTGATATATTCTGACTTTACTGACTTTCCAGGTGTAGCTTAGATGGCCGAAAGTATGGTGTACCAAGAGAGGATCGAACTCACTATTCAGTAGTAATTGTTCTAACGAGGCAAGCTTTCCTACCATTACACCCCCCTTGAGGTGCTCACTATATATATATATATATATATATATATATATATATATATATATATATATATATATGTGTGTGTGTGTGTGTGTGTGTGTGTGTGTGTGTGTGTGTGTGTGTGTGTGTGTGTGTGTGTGTGTGTGTTTTGAACAATAAAAGAATATTAAAAGATTAAAATCTTCAGACACACTGGGTTGTATATTAATATTCTTTCGTTTTTATTATTTTTTCAATTAGATTCCTCGACTAGTTTCGGCCAACGCGGCTATCATCAGGACAAAAAAATGCTTGCTAGTAGCAGTGAACTACAGAAATGAATGTCTTGATGGAGAAAGTAAACTTTTGTCTGTAGTTTTCGGTTTCTTTTTTTAACATGAATTTTGCTCAGTCGTTGTGTTGGCCAAATAGCCTCTTTTAAGTTGTTATTTAAGATAAGAGCTGGATGGATTCATGCTGCTCTGAATTCCCTTGGTCATTTTGACATTTTTTGGTTTCTGGAAAGGGGATGTGTCGCTGTTAAGTGTGTGTGTTATTTGGTTCTTAGGGGTGAGTGAGTACAATGTGTGTAAGTGTCTCTCTCTCTCTCTCTCTCTCTCTCTCTATATATATATATATATATATATATATATATATATATATATATGTATAGGATTGGTGTATACTGAATAAATTCCAATAACAAACAATTACTATTCTTAAAAGAGTGCTCAATACAGAGTAGAGCGAATATAATTATTTATTCGAAAATTAAGTTATAATTATCGAATAATTATGTTATAATTTTCGAATAAATAAAAATTAAAATAAATAAATTTCCCATCTGCTTCCATCACTAAGTTACTATTTATTCTTGGTGACTATCAATAATATACCCGCATTACCCTAAATTTTACCCTTCACTTTCCTTCGTTTGTCCTAATAATGTTTATACACATTTTCTTTTTCTCATCTCTAAGTTTCTCCATTGAATAATCCTTGATTATCCAGTATATATAGATATTAAATTTCCGCTACAATGAATTATGATATAATAATAAACAATTAGATAATCTTTAGGTTAATCAAATATTTAATTAAATATAACATTATTTATAAATAATTAAATATCATATTATTTATGAAGTTTATATGAGTTCTCCTTAAATTTGGATGCATATGCGTATCTATGTGTGTGCATGTGTATGTATGCGTGTGCATATATATATATATATATATATATATATATATATATAGTATATATATGCGTGTGTGTTTATGTGTATGTATGCGTGTGTGTATATATATGTAATTCTTATATCCTATATATATTTATTAGGAATCATTCAGTATATCCAATCTTAAGTAATCAGATTTTACTATTATCATAAGGCTTTCTAATATTTAATATATGGTACATACGTTAATGTAGTAATTTAATATGTAGTATTAAAAGGTAACTTACCGATACATATTAGATTACGGGATTGAAGAAATGACTTTGAATATATATATATATATATATATATATATATATATATGTAAGGGAAAAAAATTAATGGTTATATATTTGTAATTTACAATAATTTTTGTTTCATTTTAATTTTTATTTATAATTCTGTTTAATTGCTGTTGAGTTAAGGTTCATTTAAAAAGAAAAAAAGTTTTTTCATATTTAACTTAACTCCTTTGAAAATATTTTATCCGAACACAGGGTTATATGTTGATACATGTTGGCTGGTATATGTATGTATGTGCATGTGTGTAGGTTATCTATGCTTATGTACGTATAGATGGCTGAACGACTAGAGATGTTCTTAACGTGTACGTACGCATGTATGTACGCATGTTTATTCAAATTTCCTCCAAATTTTTAGGTTCTGATATATGGATAAAAAATTGAAACCAAACCTCAATAAAATCAATTATAAATACTCAACAGAACATTTTAAAATGTGTACAATAGATAGTGTTTAAATGTTAGCGTTTTGTCACTAATAGTTTTTCCTTTATCTAGCGAATACTCAAGACCAGAACTTTTCTACAGCATACCCAGTTATCTCCCCTTAAACGGTGTCTGTCACCCAGCAATGACACAGGGCTCATGACTCTACATATAAAAATGAAATTTAAGGAATAACATTTGTTTATCAATTTGTTGTCTTTCTATTACTCAAATTTCTTTAACCTGCTTATTAGAGGTCTCTCTCTCTCTTTCTCTCTCTCTCTCTCTCTCTCTCTCTCTCTTTCTCTCTTCATATATAGAGATATTTTTTAGGAATGGATTTTCCACTTATTAATCCGACGTGGGAACGCAGGTCCGAATCCTGACGGAGAACGCTTATTTTTCTAATAATATTTCTCGAATATTCAGGCCGCTAAATGAAAATAAATAAATATAATGTTTAATAAATTAGCAAATCGTCTACTTTATATTAAACTAATATATATATATATATATATATATATATATATAGTAAATTATAATATATATTAAACTATAATATATATATATATATATATATATATATATATATATATATATATATATATATATATATATATATATATATATGGTGCGATGGATAAGCAATTTTAAGAGAAAAGATTACCAAAATTACACAAAATACCTTGAAATACTAAAGAGTAAATATATTCAATAAAATCGAGACTATTTCAGAATCTCCTGCAAATCTTCTGAACGGTATCCTTGTTTAAGTTTGTGAATGCTGCTATAATCCTTGCCATCAGTTTATCTTTGGTGATACAAGATGATCTATTGGTCACTCGCTCAACTGTGCCCCACACAAAATAATCAAGTGGTTACAAATCTGGGGAGTTAGGTGCCCAGATGCAAGGTGTGATGTGGTCACATAAATTGTCTGACAGGATTCTTCTGCATGTGTGGCATAGTGCAGAATCCTGTTGCCAGATATAGGGGCTTCCGGCAACAACCCGCTTAACGATACAGTGAGGAACTACATCCTCAAGGCACTTGTAGACCCCCTGTTGAATCTGGGGCGCTCACCAAAAAATTCAGGAGTTCTTTTCTTATCAGAATGATCATAGTGAGTTTTCCGATCTGCCGTACCTTCGTAATCCCCATTAGACTTATCCAACTCTTTTTATATTCTCTGCACTGTCCTCATACTCATGCAAATACTCTGAATTGTTCGTATTGGAGATTTTCGATACGAATGCCAAGCAGTACAGCATACCGTTTTCACATTTCTGGCGGAGTGAATTGCGTCATGGGGTTCTTTTTCTCACAAACAGTGCCCAACTCTGTGCAGTCTGCAAAATCAAAAACAAATAACGCGCATGCGCGAAATTGAACATATAAAATGGCGACAAGTTACTCATCGCACCCTATTAATACAAATGTAAAATTTGTCACTGATTGATTTTATTTCAGCACCTCTGCAGATGTCTGCTCGTTTTCGAGTATTCCCGTCTACTACGGCAGCTTGCTAAGCACCGCAAACAACTCTTTTTAACAATAAAGGTTACTGATATACATATAAATAGGTATTTCCAAAAAAAAAAAAAAAAAAAAAAATCGCGATACCAAAGTCCTAAGTTTTAAAATGAATTTTTAAAAATGATAAATCTTGAAGTAATCTTTGGTAATTCGGCTAGTACACACACACACACACACACACACACACACACACACACACACATAGATATATATATATATTCAGATTTGATATATGGGTGAAGAGAGACAGCATAGGAGATAGAGCGTTTATAGATATAGGTAGTCTGGTGCCGAGAATCAGAAATGGTCTGAAGATCACATTGAGGCTTGAATCTGTTAGCCATCTTAGAGCGTTCAGTTCTCACGTTCTCTCTCTCTCTCACACATACACACACACACACACACACACACACACACACACACACACACACACACACACACACACACACATATATATATATATATCGTATGTTAAGCACCTTTTTTATTCCAAGACGGAAAGTTAGAAGATTAGACAGGGCAAAAGATCATCTTGAATAAGTTGGAAAATGATCCTGGAATATATATATATATATATATATATATATATATATATATATATATATATATATATATATATATATATGCTTTGTCCGAAGTTTTATTTATTTAATGCTAATGAAAATTAGCCTACATGACGTTCTAATACCCTGTAAAGTACACGCATCTTTATCCCAGCATTCCTTACAATTTTTAAAATCGTCTGAAAAATGCATCAGCGAGCTGTCGGAATCTTCTTAATCTCGTCCATGTCAGTTTCACTGGCGACTTTAGAAGCCGAAAACAATAGCAATAACAAGCAAAACACAAACGTTGCAGGCAGCTCAGTCTACACCGTTATGGGTCTGATGCGAGACTGGCATAAAGCCTTCAAGAAGAAACTACACGAACGGTCATTGTAAATGAGACGCTTTCAGAGTGCACAAGCTCACTCAATAGTGCTTCACCACCGCTGGAGAGCATCTGTGCACGCATGCGCACTGATTTCCACCCTGGTTGCATCATACGCATATGCAACGTGTGTCCGAACATTTTCATCTATTTAGTCTGTTCTGATGCAAACTGTTTAATGTTTTCGTATCCGAAACTTAAGCAATTTCTCATGAATTAATGGATTTTGTTATTAATACGAATTTTTTTTCTTATTACTTTAAATGTTGTATTTTAGTGGATACACGTGTCTTAGTAGACGCCCTGTTTTTTTGTTTTTTTAGACAGTGACTATTACATTCATAATTTTGTGCAATCTCACTAGAGGAAATATACCTTCCAGCAGGGTCAGAAACCAGCTGAAAAGGGAAAGGCGGATTCGGGGTCTGCTGGAGGGTATATTTTCTTTTTGAAATTTTCGAACGCACTGGCTGGGGGATGGGATTCACAATGTTAAAGAAAACAATCAAATCTAAACAACAAAGACAATACAAGAAAAAAAATCCAAAAAAACCCCCAAAAAAAACAAAAACAAAAAATGGGCGTCTACCCAAACCCGTGCATTCATTAAATGCAATAAGTGCCTAACGTTAGTCAAATAATTCCACTTTGATGGGAAATATACCCTTTATTCATGTCTTATGCATACTTCTTGTAAGCCCCTGTAACTTTAACGTTTACATTCATAAACCTAAGTCGACATTTTTCGCAGCATCCATTGCTGTGAATTTTTTTTCGGTTAATTAACCATATGTCAAGATCAGGACACCGAGCATTTTACATGATCTTAACTGCAAACGCTCGACAATGTTTAACATTTAATGCGCCTCTTCAATCTGTATAATCATCAATCTCATAAGGACTGTGGTCTTTTCCTTTTCAAATTCGGTAGTTTTTGTCAACAAACAAAGGGTTCCCGTCTAGTCTGATATTTGTCATGAAACTGCTTCCTTTCACTCAAATCAACACAGCACAACAGCTTATCGAAAGTCGTTCTAAACAGATCTCATGTATCACCTAATGTAGACCCTGTTGGAGGCAAGCACTGCCAGTGTTTTTCACAGCAGCGATCGTATTAAATAATTCTATTATAGATTTCCTGCAAATTACTCTATGGAAGATGAGTGGCAGAAAAGTGTGATAAGGATTTATAGCCCAATTTACATTCCGATCGGATTGCAACACCACACTGTGATTACCGCATCACAAACAAATTTTAGATCCACACGAAGTAAAAGAGAGAAGAAGAACATTACTACATTGCTCAGTTTGTTGCTAGGGAAGTTTCTTCACTGTGTCGTGCAAGACAATTTTCTCTCCAAAATATATCTTACTTATTATATATATATAAGTCTATCATTCATCCTTGATTTGAATATTGCTGCCACATATTGTCTAGTCCTCTTGCTATATATTATGAAATTCTTTATAAAATCCAAAGTGGAATTTGCAATGATGTTGGTCTTGAACTGGCATCTCGGCTTCAGCCACTTTTCTTCCGCTGTAATGTAGCTTCCTCTTGCGTTTTCTGTAAATACTTTCATCGTAATTTTTTCGATGGTACCTAGACTTTATGAATTTAAGCGTAGTACTAGATTGGTAGAAAGGTCTCATAATTCAACGGGTGAAATGTCTAGATGTAACCGTAAGTTCTATGCTAAGAGTTTCTTCTATTGCACTTATCACTTGTGCAATTCTTTTCCGGATTCTTGCTTGGCAGTCAACTTTGATCTTTACAAATTTAAATACAATGCCAATCGTTATCTTCTGTCTTCTTATTTCTTGTTCTTTTAGCGTACTCTCTCCTTAATAATATTTTTACTTCATATTCTCAAATATTCAGTAATATTATGCGTTTTAGTGGCTTTTTGCCTTGCTTGGGGTGAAATAATTTAGAAAAAATGAATCCAGTAACAGCCAGACAAAGATTCATCGTCTAAAAAGGAGAAGCCTCTATCGAGAATGGCATGTTTTATAAAGAGACAAAAAAATGTCGCCGGAAGGAAAATAAAATTTGTGGCGTAAGCTTCTGGGTTTGAAAAATGAAAAAAAATCTCTACCTTTATATATATATATATATATATATATATATATATATTGTGCGTGTGTGTGTGTGTGTGTCTGTGTGTGTGTGTTGACCTTTATTAAGATTGAAGTGTTGCATTACGAGGAGGGACTGAAAAGTTCATGAATAAAAATTCGTATGTTCTTAACTTTACTCATATTGAAAACCTATCAATAGTTTTGATTCTGTTTATAAATACATGCTGCAAATTAGAATTTTTATATTAACCTTGATTTCATCCATCAGAAGGCGAAACGCATTGGTAAAGAAAAGTTTCCCTCTTGTCATTATTCGTATAGATTGGGTGGGGGGAAACAAATATTCGTACACATACAAATTTTTAATTTATTGTATTTAAAACTAATGAATAAAGATACTTTTCATATAATTAATTGTACACAGATTCATAATAACTAAATATGCATAGAAAACAGAAAACATGATTTAATAGAAATAAATCCCATTTATCCATTTTAATGGGTTAATAAATTATTCGTACAATACAAAAAAAGAATACATAATCTTTATTTAATACTTTGTAGAATAACCATTATTTACTTCTACAGCAACCAACCTCTTCTCGTCGTTTTCAATTAATGGTTTGCAAATTTTAGTAGGTATTTTGTTCCATTCTTCTTCGCATATGGTCTTCAGATCCGGGATGTTTCTCTCGATTGGATTTGAATTTTCAAATAACGCCACAGATTCTCGATTGGGTTTAAATCTGTGGGTTGACTTGGCATCTCGGCCATTTCAGGATATTTACATTATTTTTAGCAAGCAATTTCTTCATAGATTTTACAGTGTTGCTTCTTGTTGGCCGATGCAAGAGAAAGTTCAAGATTTTCAAGCAAAACCATTAAGTTTGCTTCCAAAATATTTTGATTTACTGTGGCATTCATTCTACGAAGTATTACTGATATTTTGCCAGTGCCCTTTTCAGAAAAACATTCCCAAACCATGATGCTGCCACCACTAAATTTCCCTTCAGGAACTGTGTTCTTTTGTTTGAAGGCATCAAGATCTTTCCTCCATACATGATTTCTAGAATTGCCTCCAAACAACTCAATCTTCGTCTGTCCATAATTATCTTTCCCAATACGATTTTTCCTTACCTTTATGTTTACGAACGAATTTCACCCTGGCATCGTTGTGTCTTCAATAGCAGTCTAGTTTACCGAGTGTAGCGTGAATTTAGATTGTTCCTATGAATTTCATTGATTATTGTCCGTTTAGAGACACTGATTACTGATGAAAGTAAACCATCCTGCAACTCTTGACGAGACACCATTAGATTTTGTTTAATTTGACGCATTAAAATCTGAAATTTGCATTGTACGGATACTTTTTCATCAATTAAAATGGATAAATGTGATTTATTTCTATTAATTTTTTTTTTCTGTTTTCCATGCATATTTAGTTATTATGAATCTTTGTACAGTTAATCACATGAAAAGTTTGTTTATTCATTAGTTGGAAATACAATAAATTAAACATTTTTATGGTATGAATATTTGTTCCCTCGCATTTTATATTTAATTTATATCCGAGTTTTTACACACACACACAGACACACACACACACACACACACACACACACACACACACACACACATCCACACGCAAAAGTGGACATTGAATTCAAAACCCAGCGTCGACTGTCTATTTCATGCTTAATGGCAATCGTGTTTCATGGATTTAAGACTGTCACCGCTGGGTGTTGGCTTCAATGTCCACTTATATATTTACATGCTCTCGATCCCTGATAATAAAAACTTTAGCTCATAAATATAGCATACCTTTAAGTATATTTTTTATCATATATATATATATATATATACATATATATTACGTGTGTAACAGCAGGATTGTCCAAATCGTTCTACCGAATAGTTATCCATCCCACAAAATATTTAATATCTAAACAACTACTAAACTAATGGAGTTTCTTTTTTCCAGGTTTTTAGATAAGTCTTTTAGCATCTTGATACAATTTTTCGTAAGAATCACTGGAAAACCCTTCGAGTTATTCAGCTAGAAAGCGAACAGGTTAAAATCATTTTGCGTCAGCTCCACTGTCTTCCTAACTGAGAAATGGTGAGAAGAAAAATATCATTCAGGCCTTCAGTAATGGTAACAAAATCCATACTCTGGCTTCCATCTTTAAAGTCTGTTCAAGAACCATCATGAGAACGGGGAATAAGTTTAAAAAAGGGAACAGTAGAGAGGAAAACTGGATCAGGATGTAAAAACAGGCAGTACGATCATCACTTCAAATTAGAACTAAAGAAATTAATTAGAAAAATTCAACTCAACCCGTAAGGCGTTTGACACGTAAGAGAGGAGATTCAGCTATGACAGTCCAAAGAGCAGTGAAAAAAAGACTGAAAAAAATGAAATCGTATGTGAGGCACCTTTTTTTTATTCCAGGACGGAAAGTTAGAAGATTAGACAGGGCAAAGATCATCTTGGATAAGTTGGAAAATGATCCTGGAGTATATATATATATATATATATATATATATATATATGTGTGTGTGTGTGTGTGTGTGTGTGTATATGTGTGTGTGTGTGTGTATATTTGTGTGTGTGTATATATTTGTGTGTGTGAGTGAATTTTATTTTAATCCTTCATGAGCTTCCGATTCTTAGCTAATATTAATTAATAATGAACATGTCATTTTCGTTTATGATCGATTTCATCACGATTCTCCTGTGAAGCTTGGAGAGTAATTATACAATCTTAATGTTCGAAGTAGTGTCCAATAGTGTTATAAAACCTCGGAGAATTCCAGTATAATATCTTTATTCATTTCTAAGATACAACGTTTCAAAGCTTAATGTAATAATTGGACAATTTTGCTATTACACAAGGTAGATTTGTATAGGAGGGTGGGATGAAAATTTCTTAGGCTGACTATGAAGTAATGATAGACGTGTGGAATCTTACATGCATTTATTTCAATTATTATTAATAACTGCAATGTTTCTTCCCAGCCTGTTCAAAGAAGACTGTTCATTGTTTGGTCAAAAAAGTCATCAACAACAGATATGACATCATCATCACTGCGATACTTGTTCCCATCAAAGTGTTTTTTTTTCATGTTGAGGAACAGATGATAGTCAAATCAGGAGAATATCCAATTAAAAGCGATAGTCACGGACAGCAGCTATTGAAACCAAGGATCTGTGTGCTGGAGTAGTTTCCTGATGAAACAATACCACTTTCGTCAGTTTTCCTTTAGCAAGTTGGCATTATATTCGCCGTTCATGGTGTGACTCTTTTGAAAATAGCCGATAAATACAATGCCTTTTGCATCACAAAAAAAAAAACAAAAAAAAAAACTGAAGCCATCAGCTTCACTAAAGATGAAACAACCTTGGCCTTCTTGTGTTGTCTCTTTGTCTCTTTTTTGAGGAAAATATCGATTAGGTCTATGAATACAAGCCTGAAAATTACGAAGGCAAAGAAGCAAACGTAAACATGGCTGGATATACACGTGAAATATATTCTAACTCTAGAATGTCTTCCGTAGGGTAAAGTAAATGCAGGAAAATGTCCCAAAACCGAACAAAAAAAGCACACACGCGCGAGCGCGCGCACACTCACAGACAGATACTCACACACAGAGACACACACACACATATATATTATAATTATTTCTTTAAAAATATGTCTCCATTGTGACATAGAAATTACTGTTTCGAAACAGAAGCTTAAATCTCAAAATTTAACTTTAAAGTTTAAAATTAAAAATGGGAGTTCGGTTATTATTGGCTATTAAGAGAAACAAAACATCAACAGCAAAATGGAACATTATTTACATTATTCGGACTATTGTCCTCATTTCGCTCACTGGGGTGTCCTCAAGAACACATGGCACAGTGGATAAAACCGTTGGTTAGATACAGTGACAGGACCCAAAGAGTGTGAGTTCAATACCCGGTTAAGGTAGTGGAGAACTTTCAGAGGGAAAATTAACAGGAAATTAACTGATAGCTGACATCCATCAAACATGGCACGTGGAACTAAAACAGTCTACCCCAGTGAGCGAAATAAAGGGTTCAGTTCGATATTCCAACCACCTGAAGAAGGCCGGAGCGTACAACGGCCGAAACGTTGTGATAAATATGACGACAAAGATGAGGACAATAGTCCGAATAATGTAAATAATGTACATAATCTCAGAAATATAGACAGACAGCAAAATAGAAACAAATAAATAAAAAAAAAACAAGAAATTGTAAACCTTTGGATGACACATGTCCTTTATGCCTACATGAAAAG
>CAHIKZ030004034.1:1855000-1875000 GCA_903632075.3 Acanthosepion pharaonis | reverse complement strand
GTGCAAAAATAATGACGTAATAATGTCGTTTTTGACGTTAAAATACGTCAAAAAACGACATTATTACGTCATTATTTTTGCACCAACCTAATATTAAGATTGGTCTCCTAATAAGAAATCCTGATAGGATTTTCTAGTTTTCTTAAGATAGCTTCGCTGTAAATGATTAGTAATTTCAATCCGAAGACACATCCTTATCTTAAGCCCCTTTTCATTTTTTTTTATTACTCAATTCATTTTCTTTTCGTATGCATGTGGTTTTCTCCCAATATAAGTTCTGTATTATTTTAAAACATTTTCCAAATACTGCACAAGTTTTACAAGCAGTTCGAAGAGATCTCTGTGCTGTATCTTATCAAATGATTTTGCATAACCAATGAAACACGCGTTTACGACTTTTTACATATGTATTGCTCCCTCCCTCAACATTTTGGTCATAAATATCGCATTTCATGCTCCAGCTTCTTCAACGAAACCAGACCGTTCATTAAGATTTCCATTTGTTATTTGTTATCTATGCTTAACTTGTTTCTTCTTAATGAGAATCAAATAGCTTTTTTAATAATATATGCAATGTAATAGGCCCTGACCTGACATCTCAACTCCAGTCACTTTCTCATAGACGTGATGTGGCTTCCCTCTGTCTATCTACATGTATTTTCATGGCAACTGCTCTGACGAGCTGTTTTCACAGGTGCCCCAACTGCATGAATCTAAGCGTGTTACCAGGTTGGCATCTCAGTCCCATCCTATTACTGTAGTAACAGTTAAATGTAACCGCTTCTTCTACTCCAACAGCTTCTTCTCTCTCACTTCCCGACGGTGGAACCTCCTTTCTCTTTCTTACTATAATATTCAAGACTTTAAATGCAATGTCAATCGACATCTTCTGCTGCTTTGATCTTCGACATTCTCTTTATCCTTTCCTCAAGCGCCCTTCTTTACTCTTATTTTCCCTCTCTGTAGCCCTTTGCGTGCTAGTGACACTCCCGTCTTGATTGGGGTGAAGTGCTTAAAAATATATAAAAATAGTAAAAAAAAAATGTTAATAGATTACAGATCTTGAATGAGTAAGAGCTATTTTAGCTACAAAAAGCTACAAGTTGCGATCACGTACAAGAAAAGACAAAGTACATTGAAAAATTTAAATACAAATATTTACTTTAAAATGCTAACATGCCGTTCATTTGTTCATATATAGATGCTTCCTTTATCTCAACGGATGAACTAGCGGATGAAAAGGGCTACGCATGACGGACATGTTACAGAAGGCGCCACTCGAAATGATAACAGAGTCAGCGGCAGTCCGTTGCAGTTTCATAACGAGATTCTGCATGACTCATTCACCACAGAAAATGGTTATGGATTCAAGTGGGTGGGTCACTTCCTGGCAAGCTGAGATCCACTTTAAAGAAATTCCTATCATCGGCTCTTTCTTCTACTCTGATATTTTTTCACCTTCAACCAACCCTTGCAAAGCTAAAGGGCATGAGAGAATGGATGACAGGAGAAAGTTTTGGTGAACCTCGAAGCTTCTAGACCTGAACCTGAACTTTGGCGGTGAATGTAGTCATCGATTTTTCTTCTATGTGCCGTGTCCCTTCGGAACGTAGAGGATCATGGCCCTCCACATATTCCTGTTGCTGGTAGCGATTAACAAGCTTTGTCACTTTGTTATTTCACCCAAACCCTGTCCTACCATCCATTTACTCAAGTTTATAAAGATTTTTCAATCCCTCCTTCCATATTACGTGATTCAGAAATTTGAACTGCTTCTTCCTGATGTTAAGTATGTTTCCCTTTTGTATCCATTTTCTCTAAAACCTCGTTTTTGCTCGTTTCGATCCTTGGTATCCTCAGCATTCTTCTGTTACTTCAAGTCTCTTCTTCATCTTTGAGGAGATTGTCCAGCATTCGCTGACATACAGGAGGACAGATATCACGTAACATTTAAATACTCTTTTCTTTATTTCTATAAAGAAATTCGTCTATTTCTTCATATTCTGCTTAGCTTTAGAAAATGCGCTTCGGCCATCCCAATACGTCATTCCGTCCTCTGTCTGAACGCTTCCATGATATCTAATTTCTTGTAATTTTTTGTCAGTACTATCGTCATAAAAGAAGCGATCAGCAAAGAAAAAATTAAATTCTTGGATGCGAGATAAAGCCGACAACAGGATGCTTCTTTTTTAAAATCTTATGAAATAATGTCGGGAGTCAGCTGAAGGTAATATCATTTTACGACATTTTCTTTTCATTTTGCAACTTCTTTCATTTCCCGACCTGTCCACTGTTGTTAACTATCGATCCACGTTATTTCATATTTTGGTTCGCGTGTGGACACCATACAAGAGACGTCAGACAGATTTCCTTAATTATTGCCAGTTCTTCCCAGTTGCGTGTTCTCTGTCTTTACCTAATGAGTGGAACTCTCGACTTGATGGGTGTACTTAGCCATCTATTTGCTACATTATGTACTCATAGGAATTGGTGATTAAATATGCCTGTTACATAGGCATATTTAATCACCAATATTAACAAAAAGATACGTAGGATTTAGTTTCTTGAGATGAAGCATATAACAACGAGTTCGGAAAGAGATAAATAGCGGGTATGAAGTCGTAAGCTAACAAATGGGTAAAATTTCGTCTAAATTACGCAAAAAAAAAAATAACAGTGAAACCTCATTTTAACAGAGATATATTTACCAAAATTACACCAACATATCTTGAAATACTAAAGAGTAAATATATTCAATAAAATCGTCATTGCTTCAACCGCGACCACCAGACGACTTCGGAATCTCCTGCATCTCTTCTGGACGGTCTCCTTGTTTAAGATGGTGAATGCTGTCATAATCCGTTCATTTTTGGTCTTACAAGGAGTTTTGTTGGTCTCTCGCTCAACTGTGCCCCACACATAATAATGAAGTAGGGGTGCAGTCTGGGGAGTTAGGTGGCCAGATGTAATGGATGATGTGATTACAGAAATTGTCTGACAGCCATAACTGGGTTCTCCTGCTTCTGTGGACTGCAGAGTCTTTTTTACCAGATATAGAGTCTTCTAGCAGCCACCCTCTTGAATCAAGGCAGCACTACCTCCTCATGGTATTTGAAGTAGGTCTCTATGTGAATCTGAGGTCCTATGGGAAGATGAATGGAGGCCTAACGTCGTCATCACAAGTGATCACTCCAAACACCATGATGTTGACTGAATATATCACCCAACTCTATTTGAATGCTCTGCACTATCCTCAGATTGACACCTAAACTCTCTGAAATGTTTGTATTAGAACTTCCGGTGCAAATGTCAAATAGTTCAGCATACCGTTTCCAAATTTTTGGCGGAGTGAATTGCATCATGGGACTCTTTTTTTCTCACAGATGGTGACCAACTGATCTTACTATACTGTGCAGTAAACAAAATCAAAAACAAACAACTTGCATGCGAGAAATTAAAAAAATATAAAATGGCGGCAATTTAATCATCGCAGCTGTATTTATTGATAGGTAAATTAGATGAATTAATATTGTTTTTTGATACGGTGTGTGTGTATGTGTGTGTCTGCACGCGCGCGAGCGCGCTTCAATATTAAATCGTTAATACTTTTGCCGCTAAGCTGGCTTCCTGTGGCCGGGATGAAAGAACAAATTTGTGTGACTTTTGTATAATAGCTGTTATTTTAATTCATTGCGTTTTCCTTTCTTTTAAATTTTCTTATTTTGTCGAAATTTGTTTTTATACACTTCTAGCCTTTTCGAATTGATTATAATGTAAATCCCCATCTAAGTTAAATTATCAGCTTTTATACAAAAGTCGCACAATTTTATTCATTTATCCTAAATCGAGGGACGCTAAGTTAGCGGAAAAAAAGTAATAACCATTTAATATTGAAGGACACACACACACACACGCACGCACGCACGCACGCACGCACGCACATATATATATGTATATCTCTTTTGCTCTGATCTGAGGAAGGCATTCTAACGATGGCGAATCGCGTAATGAAGTCAATAAAACAGTTTCCCGTGTTAAGTTATCATAATTTGTCTTCACGTCGTTGGCGATCATATTTGAGTAGACTCCCCGTTTATTTTAAACAGTATAAAAAATTATTATCGCCTACCATCGTGAATATTCGAGAAATCCTATTATACGTCTAATAAGATTTCTTTAATAAGATTTCTTTAATAAGATTTCTTGAATATTCAGGCCTGTAGGCGAAAATAAATAAATATACTGTTTAAAATAAACGGCACGTCTACCCAAATATAGGTATCAACTAAAAATAACGTTAGAAGCGATAAAAAAATCTGTGGGATTAATAAATAAAAAGTCCATTACTTTCTCATCCTGTATTATGACAAACTGCGTCATTATTTGTTGAGTAAACTGAAATTGTAACGTGTAAAAACAGACTCCCTGTATTCATTTCAGGAATGTTTTAAAGACGAACAATGGAAGAATTGTATAATTAGATTTGTTTTTATAACTGTAACATCCTTTATGGTTTTTTTTTTTCGTTATTATTGAATGTTTCAATTGTAGCTCGTCAGATGGAATCTTCATTTCCAAAACAATGTTATCACATTTCCTTATATTTGTAAAACGAAATGATACCGACGTTTGTGAACATAAAGAATTTCTTTTATTTTCATAGGCAAAACTTATTTAACAATTTATGTATCTAATTAACGATTATGTTTTAAAATTAATTTTTGATCATTTATTGTTACAGTTTTCGTTCGATTATAATGTAACAATGGATTCCGCTTGATCGATTCTCTAGTTCTTAGCAGCTTGTATTTCCAGGTGTCATTCGCATCGTATAGTTTGTCGGAACACATAAATGACAATTTTAATACTTCACTATTATTCCGATATTCTTACTCTTTTTCGTCTGTTAACCTACAAAATATACAGTGTAACCCGGATATAAGAGAGTTGTCGGGACCGGAAAAGAAGTCTCTTATATCCAGGTTTCTCTTATATCCGGGTTTGGTCTATTTTATATACATTAACACAGGCTCTAATTTGGGACCAGAGAAAATATCTCTTATATCCGGGTTTCTCTTATATACGGTTCTCTTATATCCGAATTACACTGTACTTCAGAAGTTTTGATAATTTTTTCTGCAGAGACTTCCATTTACTTCCGACTACATTTCTCTTCATTTTCTCATTCCCTTCTTGATGACCACGCTCACACCTCGTATCTCTCCATAGTGAAGATGTTCAAGGTCCTGGTCAAAGAATCTTTGATCTCCTCATCGTCGAGAAAGAGATCAAGCACAGAGTATCAAAGACTTGGCGAAGTTAGCCATTACAGGCATGATGGCGCGGACTACAAACATTTGGTCTGGACATGCAAACACATTCAACATCTGAGGATAGTTTTTCTATTTTTCTAAGGTATCTTTTCTTGTATTCATTAATTCATTTTTTTTAATTTGTCATAAATTACATGGTAGACCACATATATATATATATATATATATATATATATATATATATATATATATAGCACATATATAGCATATATATATATATATATATATATATTTATATAACACATATATATAGCATGTATAGCACACCTTAAAACTATATTTCTCCATATATATATATTTATATATATATATATATATAGAGAGAGAGAGAAAGAAATATAGTTTTAATGTGTGCTATATTTATAGAATAAAGTGCTCAATATCAGAAATAGAGCGTATGTAAATTATTATATAAAAGTGGACATTGAAGTCAACACGCAGAGGCAACAGGCGGCCTTAGGATTGAGTCTAGCCTGAAACAGCCTATCGCCTCTGAGTGTTGTCTTCAATGTCCACTCATATATATATATATATATATATATATATATGTATATATATATGTCAAAATATGTAAAACAACTCCGACGAGTTTACATTTTCCTTTTGTTTTTTGTTTTTATTCATATCTATCTATCTATCTATCTATCTATCTATCTATCTATATATCTATCTATCTATCTATCTATCTATCTATCTATAATTTATTTTAGGATATGGCACCGAAAGCATGTCAAAATCTTAATTCACTCGCCAGTAATTTAAAATCGCCTGACGAGATGCATTGATACGCATCGAAATACGACTGCAGTTGTGTAGCGATTTTGACATGTTTTCGGTGTAATATCCTAAAATATATAATATTCCTTTATCGGAAAGCTGAGTTCGAATTCCAGTCGAATCCATTACATTCACTTACGTGCTAATACCCTTGGGAAAGGTGTGAATTCTCTTCTTCTCCCTCCAGCTATGGGTAAGTAGCGGGATAGACTGGGTTCTATTGCCTTGGATGGCAACTGGTCTAGGAGAAGGACAACACTGAATTCAAAACCTGCGGAGGGTCGTTTGGGTACCTTGTGGCACGTAGTGCACCAGGTCTCTGTAATCGGCCCTTCAAAAAATGTGGATGGTTCTGCACGAAACCTTCACCACTATAATCAAATCTCATGTGCTGTTGTCGGGCTGTCGGTTTCCTAGGAACTGATCTACTTGACCCTCATTCGGTGAATTCGATGGGAGTATATATATATATATATATATATATATATATATATATATATATATATATATATATATATATATATATATATATATATATATATATATATACCCCAGGTGTAACAGCAAAATTATCCAAATGGTGTTACAGCTTAATTGTGCATACCACAAAATGTTTAATATCTAAAGAACGTTGTTTACATGTTTTTAGATAAGACGTTTAGCCATCCCGATACCATTTCTGGTAATAAGGACTGGAAAACCTTTCGAGTTATTCAGCTAGAAAGAGAACAAATAAAAATCGTTTTGTGTCAGCCTCATTCTATTCTCAACTGAAAAATGTTGATAGGAAAAATCATTCAGACCTTCAGTAATTGTGTCAACATTCAAAATCTGGCTTCTTCGTCATAGTCCATTCAAGATCCATGAAGAGAATGGTGAATAAGCTTAAAAAAGAGGTAACAGTAGGGAGGAAAACTGGATCAGTCGTTACAACCGAATGAGGGATTATAATTTCCATTTAGTGCTAAAGAGATCAATTAGAAAAAATCCAACACCATCCATAAGACGTTTGGCAAGTGAGAGAGAAGTTTCAGTCATGACACTCCAAAGAGCAGGAGAAAAAAAGACTTGAAAATGAAATATCATGTTACTCCAGGAAAACAAGTCAGAGAGGGCAAAAATCATATTGAATAAGTTGGACAAATATTCCTGGAATAACACTCACACACTCCACACACACACACACACACACACACACACACACACACACACACACACACACACACACATATATATATATATATATATATATATATATAAATAAATAAATAAATAAATAAATAAAGCAAGCGAATTGAGTCACTGTCGGTCCCTGGGCGGGTTTCTAAAAATAAAATACGCTAAAATCCACCTTCATCCGACGGCTTAATGGTTAGAATCTCCGACTGACACCAATTCAGTCGTGTTTCGATCCTAGCTACACTGATGAGCTGTGAAACAGCGAAACAGTCTGTCTGTAGATGACGTTATATATATATATATATATATATATATATATATATATATATATATATATATGAACTTCCGACCCTTAGCTAATAAATGATGAGCATGTCATTTTCGTTTATGATCGACTCCATCACGATTCTTCTGCTAAGTTTGGAGAGGAATTATACATTCCTATTGCTTAGTGTCCAATAGTACCGTAAAAACATATGAAATGGACAGTCTTAAAATAATTGTCGGACTTTCTCCATTTCATAATGTGTGACGTCATTTGTTTACATTTGGATACGCCATGAGCAGATATGAATATACGTGAGAGAATCATGGAAGATTGTAGTCTAAAGTCAGTAAAATCGACCTTGCTAACCGAACCATCCTCTGTGGCCCAATCGGTTAAGGCACGTCCGGCTATTTGACTGTTCCGTATAGCATACAAGTTCGATTCCTGTCGGAGGACGAATACTTTCTTTGAAAATTTCTTGGACATCCAGGCCAGTAAATGTTGTTTATTATAAACAGAGCATTTACTTAAATATTTTATCTATAAAAGAATGCATAAATGTAAAAATGTCTTTAAAAATAAATAAATAAATAAATAAAAATATATATATATATATATATATATATATATATATATATATATATATATATATATATATATTATATATATATATTCGTTTCACTTCCGAAGTTTTAGAATTTTTCAGGAGAATTATATATTTCAAAACAACAAAAAATGTCCTTCAAATTTGTACCCTATGACGTCACATCTTTTGTTGTAGGTTCCAGTCACTTCTTAAATGAATCCTTGTCACCCTCCAAAGTTCACGGGTATCCGTCCCAGCCTCTTTTATTTCCGACACATCATCAAAACGATTAGTGTTAATCATTTCAAAAGTTTCTGAAAAAGGTTTTTTGTCAATCTCGGCAAAACTAACAATGTCTGCTAAGAGTACAACGAAAAGAACATTTGGAAAACGAAGAATCCATCAGGAAAATAGAAACTATGAAGAAGAGACAGTTGAAATTTCTGGTATGTATAAAAAGAATATATAGTTTAGAGAAAGTATGAAACTGTTATGTAATAGCAGACCTTCTATATGGAAGAAAATACTTGAAAATTGCGTCACAGATGAAGAAGAGACTTGACACAAAAATGCAATTCTACAGAAGGATGCTGAGAATACTATAAAGCAAATATGTGAGCAACGACGAAGTTTTAGAGAAAATGGAAAAAAAAAGTTATTTATAATTAACACCAGAAATAGACATTTCTAGGGCACATCACGAGGAAGGAAGGGTTGGAAAATTTGATACTCATTGCAAGACCGACAGAGGAAAACAACGCATAACTTAACATGGTTGTGTAAATAAATCTCGGAACATAGTTTAAGAGAAATAACAAAAAGATAAAAATTATTAAGAGTTATAAAATGAGGAAATTGTGGAGAGCCTTGATTGTCTACGTCCTGAAGTGACACAGTACCAAGAAGAAGAAGAAGAAGAAATGACAAATGACTGCCAATATGACACAGATACACGAAGGGACGAATAAACAACGAAATATATCTTCTAGAAGCGAAGCAGATACTAATAAATAGGAAAATTTCCTTAAAACAAACTGTGATGAACTGCTATGTAATATCTACTCTCTTATATGACAATGAATACTGAACAATCTCTTCATGAATGAGGAATAGTCTTGAAGCGACAGAAATTTGGTTCTACCAACAAATTCTAAGAAATACGAACTACTACTTAGAACCAGAAAGAGACAGTTGATAAGGAAAGAGGGCCAAGAGAAGTTAATACTCACAAGACACATTGGAGGCAATAGAGGACACTACTTAGCTGGTTTGTATCAATGGATAGCAGAACATAGACAAAGATTGATGATAAAAGGTAAAAAGTGACTGATGTAGCAATAGATAGAAATTAATTAAGAGAGGTGATCGCTCGCTCTCTAAGAACTTGAATAACGGCCGTATCCTGTTGAAAAAAACGGTTCCCGTACGATGACCAAAGTGAAGAAACATCAATCCTGGGAAGTACCCAAAATGAGCGATCATTTGTGAATACCAGGTGATGTAAGCTTGGATGTTCGGTTGGTGTAAAGGATAATGGCACGGAATTGGTAATTGGCGAGCCGAGATCAAATTCTAGTTAGGTTCGTTAGTTATATTCACTTATGCGCAAATAGCCTTGGGAAAGGCATGAATCCACTTCTTCTACCAGCTATAGGTTAATTAGTAAAACTTATATCACTAAACCATTAATATGTTATCATCCATCTCTAAAAAAAAATTATAATCTAAAAAAAACATTCTGGCTTCAAATAAATTGCAAAGTGTTGGTAAGCCGTAAAAAACGAAGTAATCAAATCAAAAATCATAAAAGAACCTGGCATTTAAAAGAAGTTAAAATAAACGCTAATAGTTGAGAAATATTAATTTACATTTTTAGTGCTTCAAATTATGTAGATTTTGAGCGAGACAGAAATATTCTTTGCAGAAATTGTTATGATATATTCTGGAAATATCCAAATCTACTTAATTTAAATGAAATTTTTTTTCTTTAAAACATTTATGTTTTATAACGAACTTGAGATATATAACATCGAGTTTCTTTTAAAGATTCTTTATGGTTTAAAAAGCTATTGTCATGAAAATTATAGATTTTGCGCTATTTGTATCTCTTTGATAAATTCCATACACAATAAGTTATCAATTTAAACAAAAAAAAAAAAAAACATAGCAACTAATAGCCACGTGCCCGTGTCTAAGGTGGGCCTTTAAGATGGAGGTCGACTTTCCTAAGACACCTTGACGCATTGATAAATGTCTATCCAGTCTTCAACCCAGATATGGAAATTGATAGGGAAATTGATCCGGGACAAAGACGTGTCGTAGAGGTTGGGGACATTATTGCGGTTTAAACTGAACCAGATGTACTTTCCAAAGTCACGTTACGCCTGAATGAATTTCTTTGAATCCAGATCTATGGAGAGAAATAGTCAAGTGCTCAGCTACATAAGGCGCCTACGACATCACCCGATCATTGGGTTAATAATGATGATGATGATGATGTTGAGTAAGCATGGTAAATAAATTTTAGAAAAATAAAATATAATGTTTCATGTATTTTCTATTATTTGCTGCATTACTTCAGTATGTGGTCGATCATAGCTCTCTGCATCTTCCTTTCCTTTGTAGATCTTACCAATGTTTATTCCCTGACTATCGTTACCAGTCCCTGTTCTGCTATCCATTAACACAAATTACTTAGGCAGGATGTTTCATTCAGCCCCTCTTGCTTTTTATGTCCTTTGAGTGTCAGATTCTCCAAGTCCTTTTTCTTCATTATTTTTTCCAGAAATTCTAATTGTCGATTTCTGATTCTAAGTGGCTTTTTCGTTTCTATTTGCCGCAAAACTTCTTCGTTGTTCCAGTCGATGCTCTTCTCAGAGTCCTTCTGTAGAATCACATCTCTCTTGCTTCAAGTTACCTCTTCATCTGTGAACAAATTGTTCAGTATTTACTGCCATATAGAAGGATTAGCATTACATAACAGTTCAGCACTCTTTTGCTTTATATTTGCTTCTAACGAAAATTTTCCTGTTTGTTAATATTTTGTTCAGCTTTTCGCGGGCATCTTTTGCTATTCCAATGCGACTCACAAGAATAATTAAACATCTCATCAATGCTAATATCTTTAGTAAGTGTCATCATAAAATTATCTTTCCCAATTTATTGTACGTTTCTGGAGCTCTAGCGAATTAAAATGACGCGAAATGTTTGGCGTAGATATTTACTTCGTTTATATATTTAAATGTAAATTCAAAATATGCAACCACAATGTTTTGTTCTTTTTACAGATTGTGTAGCAGTTATATTTAAAAGTGAGAGGTTCACCGTCAGCAGTTTCAGACATTTATCTCGAATCAAAGTTTGATTGTTCTGATGTCTCTATGATGATGGACCTTTATTCTTTTTAATTCTGCAAAGTCTTATAAATATTTTTAATGATTGCGCGAATCCCTTGAAAGCGATATTGAGAAGAAACCTAACACGAATCTCATCATACAAAAACTTAGACTTTAAAACGAATCTAAAAATGACAACCTACGATAGAGGTTAGCCTGTTGCCAACACTTTCACGCCAGATTTGTTAGCTTATGTCTGGGCGGTAATCTGGTTAGAAAATAGGATTTTCTTATACGATGTAGGTGATATCTATTTAGAAATGCCTATGGACGTAAAACGCAACTCCGCTTACATGAATTTATTTGCCTTGTCCTAGATTTTACAAGTGCATGAATAGCATAAGTATGTAAAGAAGTTTAGTCTTTTACATTAATTTCAGTAAGTATTTCATTTAAAACTATAGTATTTCAATCCACCAAAACAATGATTTCTTTCTTTTACACACACGCACATACACACCACACACATATATATATATATATATATATATATATATATATATACAGGGTGGGGCAGAGCAACTTGCTTATTTGGAATATCAATTAAAACACAAGAAATGCAGGTATACATGTAATTCTTTGAACTGCAACTAGTTCAACATTTAAATTTTTTTTTACCAGTTTTAAAGATGATATCAGTAAGATGGCGTCCATTCTTCTCTATACACTGAGTCAATGTTTTGGGGTGACCTTGCTGTTCGTGGGAGGCCAGGTTTCTTTTTCTTTATATCACCCGTTTCCCTGAAGATGTTTACCCATGAAACAATCGACTGCCGGCCAGTAACACGACCACGGAGGCGGGGGGGGGCATATTGAAATGTCTACGGAATGCACGCCGCGTTGCGACGATTGAGCGACCGCTTGAAAAAAATGCCTCAATAGCGAAAGCGCGTTCCAACTTCGTCCACTCCATGATGCTCACTGGGGTTCCTGAAAAATAAACAAAAAATAAATAACGCACGTTAAGAACGAAACTTTAAGCCCCACCCTCTCAAATAAGTCCATCCCTACCATCCTTGGAGCAACCATCGCTTTAGGGCGCCAAATTTAAATAAGCTGCTCTGCCCCACCCTGTTATTTTTTTACTATTGGTTAAGTAGTGAATTTCTTTAATATATATCTCTCAAACATTTATCTTTACAACAACAATAATAAAACTGTTCTGATATATTTAATGATATTTTTGTACTGTTATTCTTTTCTTAATTATTGATTCGCTTCATTTATTGTCATAATACTAATAAAAGTAATAATAAGTCAAAGTGGTACATTTTATAACGAACTGTTCACTCCGACATTCAATGTAAATATACATGGTATCCCTTGTCATTGTAGAGGGATTGCATGTTCCGGTAAAGCCAAGAAGAAATCCATCTAAAATTTCATCATCGTTATATAGGCTATTATTCTGTTAGCCTCTGTGTAGAAAAACAAAACGCGAAATTAAAAAAAAAAAAAACAACAAAAAAATAAGTAATAGATAATGGCGTTGGTTATATCCAGTGACGAGACCCAAAAAGTTATGAGTTCAATACCAGGCTACAGCAGTGGTGAACCAAAAACTTTGAGAGTTGCGTCAAAGGGAAATAACTGAGACATCAGGAAGAAGCATGGTACGTGGATCAGGATGAAGACATAAGAAATGTCGATTGACATTACATTTGAATATTTGAAGATTATAGCTATCAGTGAAGCAAGGAGGAGGAAAGGAGTTCCATTATCGCCAAGTGCGAGAGTAGAAGCAGTTTGAGTAGAAGATGCGGTCACATTTAACTGTTTCGACAGTGAAAGGGTGGGACCGATATGCCAACCTTAAATCACGCTTAAATTCATGCAGTTGGGGTACCAGTCAAAGTAGCTCGTCAGAGCAGTTGCAATAAAAATATTTGTAGAAAAAACAGAGGGAAGCCACAGCCCGTCTGTGAGAAAGTGACTGTAGACGAGATGCCAGATAAGGGCCTATCATATTGCATATTCGTCTCTGGATTTTGTCGAGGACCTGACCAAACTATATATGGCAACAGTATTCAATGCAAGGACGAATGGAAGATTTGCAGATTTGAAGAATGGACTCAGGCGAGAAAAACCTTCTGCCGCGACACAGAGAACCAATTTTCCTTGCGATAGATGAAGCTATCGATTGAATATATAACATATAGTTATATAAAAGTAAATTTATAAATAAAATATATGTAAAGATATTAATATTATTCGAAATAGACAATATTTTGGTGTTAAGATTTAAAATAAAATTTCATATATTTTGATGTTTTTTCTGTACTCCCCATCTCTGTTGGATTTATGTAGCACTGAAAATAACCGTATATTTTATTCAGTGGTTCGATGGAATGTGGTAAGAAAAAGAACTTCGTACTGTTTTGGTAAGATAACTGTTATCAAAGGTAGATATTTCTGTTTTTTTTTTTTTTTGCTTAAATAGATTTTCTATTCTTAATTTATGATGAGTATATACAGAAAAAAAATCAGATATAGTAAAAAAAAATTAGTTTTTCAAGAGTTATAATTATATCTCTACAATAGAACACCAGGCAGTCATGCGATCGTTAGCAGTGACAATACATCTTAGTCAAAAAGTTAATTTTAATTGATTTAAACTTTTAAGTAGATAGTTGAACAATAAGAAAAAAAATTCTTCAGAAGAAAGAAAAAGACAGAGAGAGAGAGAGAGAGAGAGAGAGAGAGAGAGAGAGAGAGAGAAAGAGAGGGGGGAATATGAAGTGTGTGTGTGTGTAAGAGAGAAAGAGACAGAGACAGAAAAGCGATAGAAGTTAAATGGCGTCATCGGGAAAAGTGGGCTATTTCGAGAACTAATTTTTGCATCTCTTCCAATAGCTTTTGGCATAATAAAAATGTCAGTAACGAGTTTAATTAAAACATAATTTAAGCGCACCAATGAAACACCTGTATGTCATTGCAATGTATGAAAGAGTACATATGTATGTTTAAAATAGTTACTTAGATTGCATAAAGAAACCCTAGTCGCCATCATGGCAATGGTTATGATGATATAGAATACACACGTGAAGAAATGTAAAAAAAAGAATGCATGAAATTTTGCTAGAGATTTTGAGTTAAAAATATGACAGTAGCAGTTTTTAGATAGAAAACCTGGAATGGCGAATATTATTCCAGAGAAGATAAACTAAATTTTACATACACAGATAGCAACAATTTTAGCATTAAATTTATTAAATATAAAATAATTAAATACAGTAAAAGATTTAGAACAAAATATATTAAATATAATATAATTGCATATAGCAACTATTTTAGCATAATATTTATTAAATATAAGATAATTACATATAACAATTTTAGTATTAAATTCATAAAATATAGCATAATTAAATATAATAAAAATTTAGTATAAAATTCATAAAACATGGGATAACTAAATATAGGAACCCTTTTAGCATAAAATCCATAAAATATAGGATAAATAAATATATTAACAATATCAGAATAAAATTTATGATTAAATATTGGTTAATTAAATGTAGCAACATTTTTATTAAAAAAGTTATTAAATGTTGGATAATTAAATATAGTATCAATTTTGGCATTATATTTATTAAATATAGGATAATTAGATATAGTAATAATCTTAATATAACATATTAAATATATGATACTTAAGTATATAAGAATTTTAGTATAAAATTCATAAATATGGGGTAATTTAATATAGTAGCATTTTAGTATAAACTTTATTACTAAATCTAGGATAATGAAACGCAGTAATAATTTTAACATATCATTATAATATACAGGATAATTCAATATAGTATCACTTTTAGTATAAAAGATAATAAATATATGATTAAATATAGTAACAGTGTTAGTATAAAATTCATAAGATGGGGAAACTAAATATAACACTTTTAGTATAACATTCATAAAATATAAGGAAATAAATGTAATATATGTTAATAATTTAATAATTTTTTCAGACCATCTCAGCCTAGTGAGCGATCTTACGTGAAACTCTGGAATCGGTCAATAAGATAAGTTCATTGAACATTTACTGATTTACTTAATATATATATATATATATATATATATATATATATATATTAAGCATTACGCCCCGAGCAAGGCGTGAAGCCACTAGGATGCAGAAGATTTGGAGCAAGAGCAGATAGGAGTGATAGAAGAAAGGATGAGAAGGATAGTGGGTAGATCAACGTAACTGGAGATGTCGATTGACATTACATTTGAATAGTTGGAGATTATAGCTCTCAGGGAAACAGTAATTGGGAAGGGTGTTCCACAGGCGAGAGGTGCGAGGTATGAAGCTATTGGAGTAGAAGAGACGGCTACATTTAAAAGTTTCTACAGTGTAAGGGTGGGAGCGGGATGCAGCATCATTATCCATATTATTTAATTCTTAAATAATATAAAACACACACTTATCAATAATGAGTACTTAATTATATACAAGATAGGCAAATGAAATTACATTTAAACGACCACAATTTTAACACTAAAACTTATAATCGTAAACATAATATTGACAATAACACTATCAGCATATAATACTAAAATCAAATTCACCTCAATTACAAAAAAGATGAAACAGCAATAAATATATTATACGTAGATACATAAAACCAGTCGATAAAAATAAATACATCAGATTCATTATTTACTACAAGAAATTCAGAACTAGTAACTTTATCAATAATAATACATCCTAAATTTCCAATCCCCAATATAAAACCAACGTTGTTTATGAATATACTTCCCAACTAGGAAAATTTTTCTTTGTTAGTAAAAAAAGCCAAAAAAAAAAAAAAAAAAAAACAAAACGTCTTCCAAAGGATATACCACAATCACACTTTCACGTAGAGTCACCTGGCATCAGATAAAACGTTAATAAGCAGCATAAAGATCACAGAAGCATTAGACAAACAATGGCAAAATACTAGAAAATAAAAGCGTAAAAACGTTTATGATCATTGAAGCAATACTCATATAGCAAAAACAACAATCTATAAATAACAAAAATTATAATTTAAGCGCCCGCATCCGCAAGTATATATATATATATATATATATATATATAGGAAAAGAATATAAATTCAAACGTTCATAGCATTAATTAAAAGTGGGTTCAATAACAAGAGTAGAGCAATAGTTAAGAAAGACGAAAGCTTCGACTACATTTATTCCTGACAATTTGTATATTAACTTTAAAAAATTACTGTTGTTAACGTTTCGGTTAATAAAATGAAGGTAACAGATATAGTTTTGTCGAAGTTTCAGTGAGTGAACTGACTTGATGAAATAGGTAATTCGAAATCCTTTTTATCAAGATGGTGTCCCGTGAACAAATTGCTAACAACATACCAAGTTATAGTAAAGTTTTCCATGCTAGAAAAAGAGATAGCGGTTCGATTCTTGTCGAGAAAAAAAACCCCAAAAAAAACAAAACAAAACAAAAAAAAACAAAACAGAGATAGCAACTCAAACACATGTGATGACTAACAATAGCAATTATATAGTAATATATATATATATATATATATATATATATATATATATATATATATATATATATATATATATATATATATATATATATATATATATGTCTGTGTGTGCGTGTGTATGCGCGTGCGTGTGGAGTATGTGCTAATGAGTCATAACATTGTTATTACCTGTGTAATAAGGCGTTAGACCTTTTGTGCCTACAAACCAACTTTTCAGTTTACTCCCGAAATCTGTTTCAGTGGCGATTCGGCTTATATTAATGGATAGTGAGTTTTCTTTGATGCTCACTGGGCACTTGTCTGAACTAACACACACACACACACGCACACACACACACACACACACACACACACACACACACACACACACACACATATATATATATATATGTGTGTGTGTGTATTTACAATAGTGAACATTTTATTAATCAAAAAGTCGGATAAAAATTATCGTCTAGATTAAAAATAGAAATTTAAAGGTACCTTTTGTCCGACACTTTGTCAGAAAAAATTCTTTGAAATTAAGAACAACTACTGAAAGGAAATAAACCTCTTTGCAATAGAATTAAGAGAAATAAGAGAGAGAAGAAAGGTAAAAAAAAAACAAAACAAAATTAAAGTTGCCCAGAACAAGACAAAAACTCACCGAAGAGTGTTTCAGCTCTCTCTCTCTCTCTCTCTCTCTCTCTGATAGCAACCGCTTCCAAGATGTTAAGATGGCGTTTCGTCCGAGTCCCGTGAAGCACAAAGAAGAACACCGCTGAATCATTGGATCCACAAGTGACGGAACATAATAAATGCTCCCCAATGGCAGAATCATGCGGCTGAGTGCCCGGATGTTAATGGAGCATGTCTGCGTATAAAGCCAGGCACTTGATGTACAAATTCAGTTTTTGAATTTGTTGGTCTGATGAATTGGAATTTGATTACGATACCAAAGTAATAAGTTATAACCATGGAATATTAGTGTTTGAGCCCTTTATATATATATATATATATATATATATATATATATATATATATATATATATATGCCCTGTGTGTGTACGACATTCCTTCCAAATCTGACCAAATGAAAAAGAATCAGATTCATGGGAAGAAATTCTTGGCCAGACTGAGAACTTCGCTGAACCTTATCTTTCTGCCTTTCCGTCTCTGTGGCCTGGGAGAAAATGTCAGTCACAAGATATTATGGGATATCTCTATCCAGACAGAGCGTGTAATCGAAACACAAAGACCCAACCTTATCGTGACAGATAAGAAAAGTTACACGAGTCAAATTATTGACTTTGCTCTCCCTCATGATGCAAGAATGGACATTAAAGAAACTGAAAAGATTGAAGAATACCAGTATCTGTCTTGGGAGTTGTAGGAGCTCTGAAACATAATTGTTGAAATAATTCCAGTAGTGATGTGAGTACCCGGAACAGAAAATAGAAGCTTGAAAAACACTTAGTAAAAATAGAATTGACATCGTAACCGAAGAGCTGTAGAAAACTGCAGGCCTTTATTCTGCGAGGATTCTCTGGAAAGTTGTTAAGTTCTGAGGAATCTTATTCAGATTTTACTTCAAGAATAGAGTTTCCATTGGCTACATCACGGTGCAACAACATAATAAACAAAACGAAAAAACAAAAAAACAAAAATAAAAAAAAAAACCAAAAAAAACCCCAAAAAACAATTGAATGGTTTCTTAACGGCTAGTCGCTTATTTAAAATCCAGACCTCTGGATTTTAAGTATAATCCTTTTCTTGTAAGTGAATATTCCATTAACAGCTTTTTGGAGACTAACAATGATTTTTTCCAAATACAAGTCCTACTATATAACCCATAGATGGGTGAGGAAATGGATTTATACCTTTCCCATCCTTTGCGTATTAGTGAAAGTAAGGAACCCGACTAGACTGGAAATAAACATCAGCAAACAGATTTCTCATTCAGAGCCGCTATCCATTACATTACTCGCACATACGCCTGAAAATTAAATCAAACAAAACGAAAAATCAAAAGCCTCGATCATTCTGTTTCATTTTGCATGTGTATGCAATTAATATTAAGAAATAATGTGCCAACAGGGAAAAAATAAATAAAGGGACAATATATACACCCTTTGTCAAAATCTTATGACCAGATGAAAAAGTGTTAAAAAAAAAATAAAATGATGTTACTTTAATCGAAATATACTGTGTGTGTGTGCTCTTCGTTTTGCATCCTGGGTGAGTATCCCAAACACCCTGATGCAGAAGTTAATACTGAGTATGTCAAAGCGAATTTTTGAAGTAATTTGCAAAAAATGGAGGATATACTGAATATTAAATTATCATTGTCACTTATTTGTTCTGGATTTGCTATTTTTATTTACATGGTCTTATCTTTGTCAATGTTTGTTTAAATTAATTAATTAAAAGCCTAAGATTTTCAGTTGTTTGTTGATAGAATACATTTTCTAATTAAATGTAAATGTTTGGCAAATATATTTCGATTAAAGTAACAGTATTTTATATTTTTTAACCGTTTTGTAACTGATCTTAAGATTTTCACTGGAAATGTATATATATATATATATATATATATATATATATATATATATATATATATATATATATATATATATGTATATATATATATATATATAGATAAATATATATATATAGAGGTAAATTATAAATACATATGCAAAATATATAAATATCCATACATGTATATTTTTAGAATAAAAAATTCCTAGAGGAAGAATATATATATATATATATGTGTATATGTGTGTATACATTTTCTAATTAAATGTAAATGTTTCATAAATATATTTCGATTAAAGTAACAGTATTTTATATTTGTAACTGGTCTTAAGATTTTGACCAGGAATGTGTATATATATATATATATATATATATATATATATATATATATATATATATATATATATATATATATATATATATATATAT
>CAHIKZ030004034.1:1795000-1850000 GCA_903632075.3 Acanthosepion pharaonis | reverse complement strand
AGCTCATCAGTGAAAAAAAAAATCTATTATTTGTATTTGTATTTAGTTCTACTTCTTTTTGTTTTTACTACAAGTTTTCTACGATCTTGGGTGGTCGTTCGTCTATGAAATATCTTCGTTTCAAAACCTTCATCTTATTTCCTTTTTAGGAGTCGTTATCTCAAGGGTATCGCCAATTTTTGATCTCTTTTGTATTTTGTTTACAGTAAAAAAAGACATTTTTTTCCTCGCTCATATCGACTGATAAATTGGGACGTGTTTGCGCGCGGATTAAAAGGCTGGCCGCACGGTTGGGGAGACCAAGAATATGTCGCTCTGTATTTGTGTAATTAGATTCACATATAACGTCGATAGGTCAGCGACACAAAAATTCCACACGAACACAACTCATGGGTATATACAAAGAGTGAACTGTAACTATTAAGACGGAAAAAGAAACATTATAGGCATTAAA
Source organism: Acanthosepion pharaonis (assembly GCA_903632075.3). Lineage (NCBI taxonomy): Eukaryota > Metazoa > Mollusca > Cephalopoda > Sepiida > Sepiidae > Acanthosepion > Acanthosepion pharaonis. The sequence goes on along the minus strand of CAHIKZ030004034.1, from coordinate 1,849,546 downwards.
ATAATACTAGAGATAAATGATAAATTATTTAATAATAATAATAATATTAATAATAATAATTACTCCCTTGATCGAAGGTGGTCTTAGGGTCGCTGCGTTGCTATATATCTGACCTGTTCCCTCTACATATCTCCGTCCTGGTTATAACGATAAACTACATCGACGTCCTGAGTAAGACGATAAACTACATCCAACAGCAAGGCCTCTGATCAGGAGGTTTTGAGGAGCAAAGAACCACCTCTTAATTGCTGGCGTTCCCATGTCCACCCTGACCCGGGGTGGTAGCACCTGTTAGGGATCCAGCTATGGGCAAATAGTCGACACCCAAACTTGTGTAAAAATAGGTTTTAATACCAGAAATACTTTGTAATAAAAAATATTCCCAGCAATAATTTTTGAAGGAAAAATTATTATCAGCAATAAAAAAAAAGTACTAGCAATACAAACAGCTGTACATTATTTGAAAAAATATTACCAGCTATAGATTTCTTCAAGGAAAAGTATTTCCAGAAATAGATTTTTGAAGAAAAACATAATATCTCTATCTATAAAAGGTAGGATGTGTGTGTGTGTGTGTGTGTGTGTGTGTGTGTGTGTAACGAATACACGGACGCAATTTTCGACGGATTTGCACAAAATTTACATGCACATGATCCAAGTTAGCAATATTATTCAATAAAATAATTGCTTTTTAAACATTAAGTAAAAGGGAGTACCAGTGGCAAGTGGTTTGATTTGTTTGTTTAGTGGCATATCAACTCCTTATGGGTCATTTAATGTCGACATTTTTTTCTCTTTTGAGATTTGGTAGTTTCTTTTCTAAAAATCTATTGCTGATAATATTTATTTTATTTTACTATGAAAATGAATTGATGTTAATTGATGTTTTTATATTTTCCTGTTTTGACACCTGTTTGGGTTTCATTATTTGTCCATACCTGAGACCTTGACAGGTGCTCCCACCCTGAGTCAGGAGTGAACCAGGGAAGAACAAAAATTCAGAAGTGTCAACTGTACGGAAAATGTGTAGTAAATTATTTTAATATCTGAAATAATTCCGAAGTAAATATAAACACAATACTGGTATATTTAGATTTTTAAATTATTGAACTGAGAAAAGAATCACTGAAAAATATGCGTGATATTCAACCATAGATGATTTATCTCTATCTATAAAAGGTAGGATGTGTGTGTGTGTGTGTGTGTGTGTGTGTGTGTGTGTGTGTGTGTGTGTGTGTGTGTGTAACTAATGCACGGCCGCAATTTTCGACAGATTTGCACCAAAATTTACATGCACATGCTCCAAGTTAGCGGGAAAGCCAAGACTGACTTTGCATTTCCCAACTCCCATCGATAGTGGAAATAATCGATTTTTTCATGCTTCTACGGCAGTTTTCATGTAGTTTGCGGCCATTTTCTACTGGCCAGAGTGAAAGCCTATAGCTGGCTGCTACGAATAGGCAGGAAGATTCTATTGTCCAGCGTGAGAGCCAACAGCTGACTGACGCAAATGTTAACTAGCATGCTAGCATGCAAAAAAAAAAACGATAGCTGCATTCGTCACACGTGGGAAAAATTTAAATCTGCATGGCACTTTACTCCAATTGGCTCATTCTCTTGCTTAAACTCAACGTTGATTCTGATTCCGCAGAACTGGATTGGTGTGAAAAAGTATTCGATGTTAACATTCTTTTTTTCATTCGGTTTTTCCAGTTACGAGTCCTTTCTTAAAGCTGATCGCTTTGTGTTCATTTTGTTTAGTTCTTTTTTCGTAACAGATTTAATGTTTAGTATAGAGCTTCGAAAAAATTCGCAGTGTGAGATAGGCAAGAAGTAAGGCATGTAGCAACATCAGCACAGCAAAGGGCACTCCTTTAAAGGCAAGGAAGGGCAAAAATATTTTAAGTCAAGTGATAGCGATTGCTGTATGAGTCGTACGATTTTTGAATCAAGCACGGGCAACGCCGGACCATGCTGCTAGTCAGCAATAAAAGTTTTGTCGGCATTAAATAACCTATTGAGGTTGATATGCTGTAAAACAAATCAAACCAGACCCTCTACATATCTGTATTGAAAGACGGAGAGGTATATATCTACTCCCAACGTGTCTTGAGTAATCAGACCTGACGGAGTCCATCCTTCTCCAGGTCTATCCCTGATGCCCTCTAATTTGAAGCCTTACCTCGTCATAGACACGCTCTAACCCTTGAATCCAGTCTAGGAAGCCCGCCGCCCATCGGTACCACGTCACCGCCGCGCTGGCTGATTAAAAAGGGATGGTCCCAAATCTATCCAATTATGCTAGATGGCCAGTGAATCAGCCGGAGAGTTATGTCCTTTGAATGTCTAGTCACGTTCCTCACAAGAAAAACATACTGAGGGAATCTGATCATACGACAGACTCTAGTGGGTCACACGGTACGAGTATCACTTCTAGAGTGACCTGGCAAAAGTTTAATAAAATGCTTCCGCTAAAAACATACACTGACGTATCAAAGTCATGTGATATGTGTCTATTATCGTCCAAGACACCCTCTAGCCCTACGAAATGCAGCAACTCGACGGGATATCAAATGCTTCTGAAGAGATGCTGAGCTATACCATTTCCATATCTTCGACAGACTTATAGTAGGCTTATGGACATATCACGTTAAAACATTGGTTCTCCTACGATCACTGAAGATAAGCAACGTCGAGTCTGGTTAGTACCTAGATGGGTGACCGAATACCAGGTGCTGTAAGCTTGGATTTGCGGGTGGTGTAAGTGATAAGATTCAGAATTGGAATTCGGTGAGCCGAGTTCTAATTCCAGTCTTGTTGGTTATATTCACTTACGCGCAAATCGCTTTAGAAAGGTATGAATCCACCTCTTCTCCTTCCAGCAGTGTGTTAATTATTAATCTGTAGTAATAACTCATTATTATCTCCAAAAGCAATTCTTACAATCTAAAATATTTTCTGGCTTTAAATAACCTGCAGGTTGATAAGACATAAAAACAAACCAATCAATCGAATAGACTTATGTACCACGCCCCATAAATGTTCTGTCGTGTTCACATCGTTCGAACGTGTTGGCCACGCAATTCGTCAGAAATCTTCAGAATGTTCCTCTCATATAGAACATAAATGAATGGAAAACGTCCGTTTATGGAAATAAAAGGAGTTAAGCGGAGTTGAGGGGAGTTACCATTAGATCTTAGCCGCGCGCTAAGTTCTTGTCAAACACTCTGCCTTCGGGTAGACAGGGACCCAGACGTGGCTATGCCGAACAGTAAAATGTCGTCTGGGGAGGTAGACAAACCCGACCCCGTTATTACGTGGTCTACGGGACCGGAAAAACCCACATTAAAACGGCCTTCACCACTTTTGGAAAGTGGAACATAGACCCCCTCACATTGGTGTAGGAGATGGTATACGAAGAGTGTACTTTGTTTTTCTTAGATTGGGCTTGATAGTTTTATTCATTTGTATTTTAATTGGTTTCATGTGTGCATTGGTTGGTATAATAGACAGAGACACAGACACACCCGCATGAGTTGGATTTATAAATAACCCGGAGAGAATCGTCCAGAGATACAGCCGTAGCAGAACCCTTCATCGTGAGGCCCCATCGGAGATTACTGCACGGTTCAAAAACCATTCACGAAATAGCAGTACAAAAAGCCCAGATATTATACACCTGCTGATAAGATAGTCTCTTTCGGAGTTACTCGGTTCTTGAAACAATATATTCAATAAAGTGGATATAAAGAATTGACAACTACACGCTGTCTGAAGTTATTAAACAAATCATCTTAACTTCAATAATTCAAATTTGGTTTGAAAAAAATGTAAAATTTTAAACTATCAATTTACATGTCAAAACAATGCCTGAGTTAAAACCGTAGGCGGTACGAATATGATTTATTGAAGAAAAACCATCGTCTGAAGTTATTAAGCAAAACCAAGTAGTCTTATTTTCATTCAATAAAAAGTTAATAAAAACATCAAAAACTATCAACCCATATAATAGAACAAATAACAAACACATATGATAATTCTTTGAATCCTATATCTATTAATATAATCACCCTTCTCATTAACAGCCAGTAATCTATTATTCATTATTTTTGTTAATTGCTTTACTTCAGTTGGTTGGATTTTGGTAGTTTTCATTGCTTCCCATAGGTCTACACTTGCTCTTATATTTGGCATGTTCGTCTTAGCAACTGACCACAGATTTTCGATCGGATTCAAATTAGAACTTGATAGTGGTCATTCAATTGTTTTCTTGTTCATAAAATCACAATAGTTATCACTGTTCAGTTTAACTGCTTCTTAACTTTGAATGGTCCAATAATAATTTAGTTGACAATTCCAGCCCATAACACTATCACCCCTTGTTGCCTTGTTTTAGCCACAGTCATGTCTGAATTGGATAAACTCCATCCTTTGTCCCATCCATTAGATCTATGAAACGTCACTTGAGAATCGTCAGTGAAAATTACTTTCAAAGAAGTCAATTTTCATGTATTTCTCGGCCCAATTTTGATGCTTTAAAATATTTGCTTTAGTGAGAGGAGTTTGCCTAGGAGATGTTTTTACTGATCACAATTCACAAAATATTTTACACCTTTTGTCCTTCTTGACTCCCTAAATTCCAACCATTTGAAAGATCTGAGCGCTGGTTAAAGTAGTTGTTTCGCTATAACTCACTTTAGTTTACATTCTTCTCGAGAAATCAACTTTTTAAAGACATTTCCTTTGCTTCAAGTTCTCAACTAATATTTTCAACAGCTTTCTTTATCGTTCGATGATCTCTGCAAAGACCCTTTGATGTCTCCCAATGTGGACATTCCCTGACTCTTTGTTATTTTCTGTTTTTCAGCTGTTGTCAGATCTTTCCTTTTATCCATGTTTCAACATATATTATGGACAAAAAGAAAAAAAATAGTTTTTTTATTAGATTTCAGGGGTCTTAAGATAATATTAGTTTAATCTCCATAATAACTTCAGTCAATTCAATTTCGTTAATTTCAAATATCTGAAAAACTAGCCATTAAAGATGGCAGAAAATTTATTTTTTAAGATATTTTGCTAAAAAAGGTGAGTTTAAATTTGACAAACAATGGTTCGAAAATTTCGAGTTATTCACGTTTATTTGATTCCCATAATAACTTCAGACAAGCTGTCAATGAACCATTTAACTGATCCATTCCATTTATATTTCTAGACATTCCATGGTGTCTATGATTCATAGATTACGCCTGGCATTATATAAATCGCTTTTTGCTCAATGTATTTTCATGTTAAAACATTGATGAGTGTAATATAATAGTGAAAAAGAAATAACTCTGGGAAGTAAAAATAAAATTAGCAACAGACCGACAAAGACGGTGACAACAAAGCCTATTTGAAGACCAAGTTGAAGCAAAACGATCACACTAGACAAAGGTCTCTGAGTGCTTCACATGACGGGCTTAAACAAATAAGGCTGCAATCTAAGAAACCTAAGAGTAAATGACTGGATTAATTAAAAAGTTAATTTAATCTAAATACAGACGAATATTTTATTTGTATAGATTAGTAAAATGACTAAGGAAGTAATAGATTTACTAACTTAAGTTGATTTAAATCTCTTCCGGCTAACAATGGGAAAAGGAAATATATATATATATATATATATATATATATATATATATATATAAAATACACATCGATAAATATTATATGGTTTGATTTTATATTTGAACATATTTTAAGATGATTCAAGAGGCATTTTAGTTAAGATATTTTATTCATTCGGTGGCTGATTAAATATATAAAAAAAATGAGATATATTTTTTAAAAAATTACTTTGACGCAGTGGGCTTTCACGTGAATGTCATAATTCAAAATTATCGATCAATCTATTTTGACAACCTATTTAAAACGAATAAAACAGAGTTGAGCTGAACTATTTGAAGTCTGCTATTAGTGAGGGTCAAATTTTGAAACTAAATTATTAAGTGCAAGCAGCCTTCATTCTTGGCAGAGTTTACTTTTATTTATTTTCTAGTTCGTCAGTTGGTTCGCATTTTTATAAAACATGTGGTACTCCTGCTGTAAAAGGATTTCAGTTTGCTCTCATGATAGCTTGTGTATGTATGAATTGGATCCTTTAAAAAAAGCCATTAATTAGTTAGATTGATCGGATTATGTAGAAGTAGGTTTAAAACAAAATGTAGGACATAAAATTTTCGTTTGAAAGAAAGCATAATTTAAAGTAACAATATAATAATAATAATAATAATAATAATAATAACTGGAAATACCAGTGAAAATTCCAGTTTTCCTATTTGAATTTTCTCATGAATCATAATTCTTATCTTAATGATTGATTAAGGTCTTTGAGAGTTCTACGACTATAAAATGCCCGTGGAAATATCCCTAAATTATCATTAAATGTTTGAGCTAAATAAATTTAACAAAATATGACAGTAACTATCATAAATATGAATATAGATCATTGTTTAAAGAAGAAACTATAAATGAAATAAAACTTCAAAATTGACAAGATTTTTCCATTTCATTGAAGCAGACGTAAAACAAATGGGAGTGCTATCATTCCCTCTACTTTCTTCTTTCTTTCTTTTCCTTTTCATTTCTTCCAAAACAAACTCAGCTTACTGGTACATCACATTGAAACACTGGTACCAGTACGATCACCGAAAGTAAGTCTGGTCAGTACATATATGGGTGACAAGTTGGGAATACCAGGTGTTATAAGCATGGAAGTGCAGGTAGTCTAATAGATAACGGCTCGGAATTGTTAATCAGAAACAGTTGGGTTTGTTTGTCTATATTTCTGAGATGAGGTATTATGTACATTATTTACATTATTCGGACTATTGTCCTCATCTTTGTCGCCATATTTATCACAACGTTTCGGCCGTTGTACGCTCCGGCCTTCTTTGTTAATTTCCCTCTGAAAGTTCTCCACTGCCTTAACCGGGTATTGAACTCACATTCTTTGGGTCCTGTCATTGGATCTAACCAACGCCTTTATCCACTGTGCCATGTGTCCTCAAGGACCCAAAGAGTGTGAGTTCAATTCCGGTTAAGGCAGTGGAGAACTTTCAGAGGGAAATTAGAAGGAGACATCAAACATGGCACGTAAACAGTTCGAAATTCCAATCCCCTGAAGAAGGTCGGAGCGTACAGTTGTGTTTGTTATATTCACTTACACGCAAATACCATTAGGAAATATATGAATCCACCTTTTTGAAATGTTCTCAGTCTGATCAAGAATCGAATAATCGTGAGCCATGAAACATAAATGCTATTCAACATAATTACTCCACAGCTTAAGACATTTGCCATTACATTTCTCAAGTTTTTTTCTTAACCCTTCTAAAAAACCTTTGATGTTTTTTCATTGAAATACTGCGCTCTGTTGCTGTTACCAGCTTCGAATCATTCTAAAGCTTCCTCCAATTCCTAAGTTTTAAAGTTTGGAAACACAAAATACTCAGATGGAATAAGATATGAATACGATGTATGGTCTATGCTCTGAAACTCCAAATTCTTCAAGACAACCATCGTCTTGTCAACCCCATGAGCAGGTGTATTGTCGTGTAAAAAGGAACCCTTTCTCGAAGTTTCGTTTGCCATTTTTTCAGTGCCTTCTTTACACAGTAAATTTGATTAGTAATCTGCATTAGATGTTTGTCCCTTCAGAATATAGTAATCAAAATACGTTTTTCAACCAACTTATCCTTGATGTTTTCACATGAAAACAAGCGTGCGGAAATGACGTAATGGCTTAAAAGATATGAGGCATTCCTAATTTTTATCTAAAACATTCTTTATGTGTTTTTTTTTCTACTTCATCATTTCCTTTGCTTGATAGCATCATACTTTTGATGTTGAAATTTTACTTATACATTTATTTCTTTTACTCAAAATATAATAACTTACAAAAGATAGCGGGGGATGGAATGCGAGTTTTATTCAAGTTGTCTAGATTACAAAGAATGTCGTCTGCTTTTCTTAGCGTCTTTCCCGTTCACTGTCAGTAACTTTATGATTTAACATGGTTGATTGCTGCTTTCGTTTTGACGATCTCGTCTGATGAAAGAAGCTGAAACCGAGACGTTTTTTAAACAAATCACTGCAGGTGGGACATCGCTGACAGGAAGCGGTTTATGATACGGAAGAAGTTAGAAGAAACTCATGTCAACAAACAAAAGAGAAAACGGGCAAAAAGTACGAATGTCTGAGTCGCCCTTTTGCTTTATATCCGTTAGAAAGATTTTTAATAAAATGATTTTCTTACATTTTTTGTATGGATTCTTTTATCGTTATTTTTTTTTAATTTCTGTATCCTAGAATGTATTCCTTCCTTTCTTTCTTTTCATTCGTTATTTTTATTTTTATTTCTTTTTTTGCTGATTAGTGAATTTTGTTTTCTTATTTTGTTCCTTTTAAAATTTTTCTGACTCAGCGTAGTATCTGTTCTCCTTATGATTAATGGAGAGAACGCCCAGGCCTAGGGATTCCAATCCTGTGGCAGCACGTCCAACATTGCAGTAACAGAGGAATCGTGACAGTGTTCATGGGGACGGGGCAATTTTTGATTTGACCGAAAGCAGTCCCATAACATTATGTCACATCTTGTCACTGTGAGGAGGCTAATTTAAAAGAATTCATTTTTCTTTCTTTCTTTCTTTCTTTCTCTTTCTTTCTTTCTCTTTCTTTCTTTCTTTTACGTTATTTTCTCTATTTCGCATTCTTTTCTGCTTGTTTGTTTAAAGAATTATGCGTTTGTATCTTTTTTATGCCTTAAATTTCTTTTGATGTAGATTGTTTATTGCGTTCATTTTCTCTGTCTTTCGTTTATATTCTCTCTATAACCGCCTTCTTCTTTCTCGATAATCCCATCTTCGCTTCATCTTGTTCCGACTTTCTCTCTCTTTCTCTCTCTCTCTCCCCCTCTCTCTCTGTGGCCACTTTGTCATTTCTTTGTCTTTTCCCCTATATCATCTTTTTTGATTCTTCTCTCTTCATAACCATTTTTGTTTCTACTCTCTCTGTAACAGTTTACTTCTCTCTCTCTGTAAGTCCTTTTTACTTCATCTTTCTCCCTACAAGCCCTTTTTTCATTTCTTCTCCCCCTCTCTTTATATATATATATATATATATATATATATATATATATATATATATATATATATATATATATATATCCGGTTGAACTCTGTAGGGAAAGGGTTTTTAAAAAAAACAGCGGCTCCTACTGCTATTAAGCATTACTCTTCATGTATGAATTGAGTTCTCCGAACCGCTGGTGTATTTCGTATAGAGAAAAACGTTAAAAATTCCTTTCATTTCTGCCGTTCAACGCTGGCCTAGGGTAAGATATCAGGCTGATGTCAAAACAGTCGTGTTTCAATCCCGTCTTTGAGCAATCGAACGCTTAGCCACACTGAGGAGCTGTGATACAACGAAACAGTCTGCCTGTGGATGACTATATATATTCATTTCTTCACTGTTTATAAGCCGTTCTTTTGAATTTTTCACTTCTCTTTCTATAACGGTCTTTTCCATTCTTCTCTCTTTATAATCCATTTTCGCTTGTTCTCTCTCTATAACTCTTTATTTCTTTTCTTCTCTTCTATAACATCTTTTACCATTTTTTTTCACTATAAGCCCTTTTTCGATTCTTCCGTCTGTAACCTCTGTTTTATTCTTAGCTAACCACTTTTTCAATTGTTCTCTCTCTCTAAACAATCTATGGGTTTGTCTCTGTGTGTAAATACTTGTTTGATTCTTCTCTCTCTCTCTCTGACCCCTTTCTCATTCATTCTCTCTCAATAAACCGTTTGTCATTTCTTCTTTGACTATAATCGATTTTTTGTTTCTCCTATCTCCATAACCCTTTTACTTTTCATCTCTTTTTATAATCATTTTTTTTTGTTACATCTCTCTACATAACCTTCTCATTTATTTTCTCCTGTTTCTATAAAATCAGCTTCTTTTTCTTCTCTCCATAAGATTTTTTTTTTTTTTTTTCTCTATATAACGCCTTTTTTTCATCTCGTTCTGTAGCAAGGTTTTCGTTTCTTTATTCCATATATTTCTTTATTTCTTTTCCTCTATTTCCATAACCTCTTTCTCGTTTCTTTCTCTATAAGCCCTTTGTTGATTTTTTCATCTCGTATTTTATTTTCTTTCTATATAACCACTTTTCAATTTCATCTCTTCGTATAATCCTCTTTTTTGTTTTTTCTAACTAACACGTTTCTGTTTCTTTACTCACTATAAGTCATTTTTTAATTTTTTTCTCTCTATATAACGACTTTATTGTTACTTTTCTTTCTATAATTCCGTCTTTTCACTTCTTGTTCTAAACAACACATTTTGGTTTCTTTTCCGTCAATAAACCCATTTTTATTTCTTCTTTTTCCATAAACAATTTTTGTTTCTTCTCTCTATGTAACCGCTCTTCTTTATTTCAGTATTTATCGTTTGTTCGTGCCACCATCTTGGTTAGATAGCTGAACATACACCTCCTACTTTTTCACATGTTTTATTTCTCATCTCCTCATATTTATCTGATATTTCCAAGAAATTCTAAGCAACTATAATAAAAATCATATATTAGCTTCCAAATCCAGTAAAAAAAGTTGTGCTAATGCGATTTTAATAGATGAAGCCTTTTGTTGCTTTCAAGGCCAAGAGAGAGAATATTTCCCTGACTTCTTTGTGAATTGTTTTCGCACATCAAGGAGATCCTAATTGTGTTGAGCAATTGTTGGCAAACACTTTACATCTTTTTTAAAACTTAGGGTTAATTAGCTTGAATAAGAAAAATCATGTCAGTGATCGTGGACGAATCATGAAATGTTATCCATACAAGCACATCAATTAAGTTACCCGTTTGTCCATACCAGTATTTATTAAACCAAACCTACATATAAATGTATAGATATACAGGCTGTCCAAACGTACATCAATAACCCATACAGAATTTTGATCTGAAATTATTATTGTATAACGTTAGATCTATATAGTTATTATTCAGCACTGAATTGAGTAGTTAGATCGTACGGTTTAACCTTTTTTTTAAACAGGAGTAGTGATTTATCCCTTTTTTCCTGTTTAGAATTGGATTTCCGGTTCCTGCTAAAGTCTTTTTATTCTCTTTCACTCTCAGTGGCCCTTTGTGTGTCAGTGGTATTATCGCCTTCTTGGGGTGCATTGATTTAAAAGAAAAGATAATGAAAGGTTGGAAGAGTAAATATTTGTTGTGTAAGACAATTTGTTCATAATTTTGTTGCGGACTCACTGAATTAATTATGTACATGTTTTGTTTTTTAATAACAAGAGTTAGTAAAACAAAAGGTGAAATAACCCTTTTGTAACCAAATAAAACATAAGAAAATAAAACAGAAATATTGCCCGTTAAAGAAATTACATCCAAAGCATATCAAAAAAAAGATTAAAATAAATGCAATTAAGTTACGCCAACATTTCAGATTCTAAAAGAAGAGATGAGAAATTTATGAAAATATTTCATGTCATTGTCTGGTCTGTTTTTGGTTGTAATTTCTTTAATGTACAATATTTGATTAATTATTTGTTTGTGGGGTCTAGTAATGCGAAGATAGCGATTAGATGAAATAAGTACGATCGGAGACGTAGTTAGTTAGATTAATTTTTGAGTAACTTTATTACAGATTTCTAACCATTGAAAATAAAACAAAAAGCGAGAACAAACAGCATTTAACGTATATTTTCTACTAGCAGCACGACCCGTCTTTGACCGGGTCTTTTATTATTGGGAATTCATGCCGTTCAATTGGAGCAGTCAGCCCACTCGGAAATCAATATTAGTAACAACAACTGGGTGCAAATGAGGCACATTCCCCAAATGGGGGTGGGGAGTAACAATCTGAAGGTGGGGGTGAAAAGGGTCGTTTTTGCATTCTCAATCTTGCAAAGAAGGAAGCTATTCCATGGACCATCATAATATTAATATACGATAATTTTTATTTATAATATATATTTATTTATAATTCTAATAATCTTTTGCGTTAGATTTCAACTCTCTGAATTGATTGAATGCTTTTTTTACAGACATTAAATTTTGCGCTGGATTTTTGCGTAAAGTGTAAAAAAAAATCAATTTTTTCGATATTTCACCTTCAAGGTTGTAATTTTTTACAGCCAATTTGGACTCAAAACTGACACTGAAGAATTATCTATCAAACAAAAAGAAAATCATGGAAATCAGATGAAACGCATGAACAACATCCGATCACATACACACACACACACACTCACACACGCATACATACACACACACATTTTGAGAATTATAGATATAAATTTGTACCATATGTCTAATTCGAAAATACGCTTTTAAGTAGGCGCCCAAGGGGGTCGTCAGTGATGTTTTGATTTGGTTCATCAGGGAGTTTCGGGTCTTTCAACATCATACTCCTCATCACCAAATCGACCCAATCAGGGAAGATCAACCCCTGATTCCCCCTTAAATTCAAACGCTAACAGCTACTCTGGCCTTTTTAAAGAATAAGAGGAAAAAAGACCACATATTCCGCACATCCGATTGGATGTTTGTAACAACCAATCCGCTGCGCGAATTATCTTTTAACTGGCCCGCGGTGGGGACTGGCTTCTTTTCTTATTTCGGTGGATTGTAGTTTCGATGGATAACTGAGGAGGTAATCTTAATGTTCCTAAACCTTACCCTTTCCCTTAAATATTGTAAGGTTTAATTATTTGCCGTTTTTATTTTATTTGTACAACATATATAAAAAGATCCTCAACTTTGTAAGTAAATATTTCGAATATATTAAATTGAACGTCATTTCGGCATGTATTGATTTAGCTAGTAATGTTTTTTTATAACATTATTGTTTATTAAATAGTTTGGTTTTCTGTTAATCATTATAAAACTATGCCTTCCTGGTGTCAGTATAAACTGAAACATTTCCCCATATATCTAAATTATAATTGTGAATTATACTTTTCGAAATTGAAATTTTCAATGAAAGCTTCCAAGTTTTCATTTGAGGTGAAGAAAATACACTCTTTACGCAAAATGATCACAGTATATGGTAAAAAAAAGAAGGTAGGAGTCAGTTCATCCCATAAACTCTTGTTGTCAATTCGAACAAATGTTTTCCTTATGTTTGCTATATATCTAAATTTTAATTATATAGGCGTTTATAAAAAAATATATATCAAGAATGGTCGAATAAATTGTCTTCATGTTACGTGTAAACTTTAATCTCTAACTAGATTCTCGCCCAGACACAAAATAAGGATTTTGACACCGTGAAAGAAGCCTAGCCTATGAGCAAAGATATGCGCCGGCGAGAAACTAAACTGACGGGAAGTGCTTGTTTGTTTTCGATTTTTCTAATTACCTGTCGCTCATATTTAAAGCATGTTTCCACAATCTGATACTGGAGAATTTCTGCAAATTCTTAAAAGTTCAAATTTTCATTAGTACAGGGAGCCATAGTTGCTTCTGAATAAACCTGTAGGGTGCCAGACGTTATTGTATGACTTTCATAATTGTCAAATCGAAACAAAGTCTGATCTTTGCGGCAAATGATAAATGTTGTGTTTATCGTCTGAGCAAACTTCCATTGTGCATCGTTTTGATTGTTGCTCGGTGATTAACGGATTAAATATCGAAAGACACCTGAGTTGATTTATTTGAAAAGTTTATTAGCGTCAATGCGGTTACGCATATTAACAACTAAGGATTTGTCTTGGCATCAGTTCCAGACGAACATTCGAATGTAAACAAACTTAGCGCCATTTGGCACAAAGTGTGAGATCATAAAAGTAGTCCAGCAATGCAAGAAAAGAAAGAAATGAACAAACTCGACATTTAACAAAAGATTATTCTCTTTGTCGATTGGAATAATAATAATAATAATAATAATAATAATTATTATTATTATTATTATTATCACGAGAGAATCTATATATATATATATATATATATTTTGGCTTTTACGTTATCTATCTATCTATCTATCTATCTATCTATCTATCTATTTTGGCCTTTACGTTATCTATCTATCTATCTATCTATCTATATATCTATTTTGGCCTTTACGTTATCTATCTATCTATTTTGGCGTTTACGTTATCTATCTATCTATCTATCTATCTATCTATCTATCTATCTATCTATCTATCTATCTATCTATCTATTTTGGCCTTTACATTATCTATCTATCTATCTATCTATCTATCTATCTATCTATCTATCTCTGAATTAAAATGGATGAAAATCTGACGAAATGATATGTATATGAAAATATAGAAAATATTCATTTTAACATGTTTCCCCTGCCAAATGTGAAATATTTGAAGTGAAGCAAATACACTCTTTACGCAAAATAAATAATCTAATAATCTAATAATCTTTTGCGTTAGATTTCAACTCTCTGAATTGATTGAACGCTTTTTTTTTCAGACATTAAATTTTTAAAGTGTAAAAAAATCAATTTTTTCGATATTAATATCTGTCTATTTATCTGTTCAAATCTATCTATCTATCTATCTATCTATCTATCTATCTATCTATCTATCTATCTATGGAATATGTACATAAAGCTGCACTGAAATCGGGTAAAATCTAATTTAATAAACCATCCAGTTACATTAAAGAAACAAATCAAGCATCATTATGATGTCCTGCCTCGCCAATGGAGATTTAGTTGAAATAATATGTTTCTTTTTGAAGGCACTCTTACATAAATATAGTGGCATTTTTGAAAATTGGAATCTATCTATCTATCTATCTATCTATCTATCTATCTATCTATCTATCTATCTATCTATCTAAGTCTATTCTAATCGTTTTTTAAATACTATTGTTCCCAAAATACTTAGCCCAAGAGCCACTCAAAATAGAGGGTTACAGAATAAGGTTGTTGTAAGGGCATAAGAAATTCGTAATTTCAATATGTATAGAATAGATGAAGGTTTACCTTAGACTTGAAGAGGTTGATATCTTAGTTAATATCTTCTTTAGGAGAAGCATCTTCTAGGGAGCGTAACAGTTCCGGGGAAAAGGTGTTTGGGTGGAATTTCCTCCATACCAATGGAATACGAATGGAATGATGATGAGACTTGGCATGATGCGTTCTAGCATTCAGTGGTTTGAACTGGTTGAACTAAGGGACGTAACTCGACTGAAGCTATGCAAGGAAAACAGTGATAGAGTACTGAGTGGTTAACAATGGTTCGTCTGAAGGAAAGCGGTTGCAGGGTAGAAAATAATTAATTGCCTAGATGGTCGCGTAAACGCATCAGAACTCTGTCAAGGCTTATCAGTGAGGATTGTGAATCTATCTATCTATCTATCTATCTATCTATCTATCTATCTATCTATCTATCTATGTCAGTCTATTCAAAGCTATCTATCTATCTATCTATCTATCTATCTATCTATCTATCTATCTATCTATCTGTTCACCTCTATCCATCTATCTATTCACATCTTTGTGTCTATGTAGGTTATTTTAATATCATTAAATTCTGTGCCTCGAATTCTGTTCTTTATTTTCTCTTTTTTTATTTCTAAATGTCACGCATGCGTCATTCCTCATCAGTAAACCATTTAATGTTTTCTGTAATGTGCAAATTCTGCAAAATGCCAAAATGTTTATAAATTCACAAAAAACAAAACAAACGATATAGATATGCAAACCCATACATTTATACGTATATGAAATTATGAGCTATACTTTTGAAAGTGAATCTTTCAATGAAATACGTTGGGAAGTTTCTAAGTTTTCATTTGAAATCAAGAAAATACAACCTTTATTCACATGTTGTCAATTTGAACTAAAATCTTATTTCTGTTTTCTATATATCTAAATTATAATTAGATGGGCGTTTATAGATAAATATATATCACGAGTGGTCGAATAAATTGCCTCTAATCTCTCACTAGATTCTCGCCCAGACAGAATCAAAGATGGCGATTTCGACTCTGTGGAATTTGCATGACGTGTGTGCAGGGATTTGCGTGCGTGTGGATGGAAACAAATTTAAGACATATTCAATAATTTAAATTTATTGCAGTAAAGGAATCACTCTGATTTGATTCCCCAGAATCATATCACTATTCTTTAGCCATTTTTTATGTTTAGGATCGATAAAGAAAGAATTAAATTTATTTTCTACAGAAAGATTTACCGAATAAAAAAATAAAATTTTGGATCCTATACGAGTTACCCCTTCCCATTCATAGGAAGAATAACCGCACAGGTAATTCATTCAGTGAAGTTCCATACGTGATACGCGTTTGAGTGATCATGTCTCGTTTGATTCATGACTGATGAGGTACAAGGCTTTCCCGCAGTAGGCTGCCGTTTCTTTCTGCAGTAGACTGATTGCCAACTAAGGCTATAGACCCAGTCTGCCATGATATTCAACCCGTAGTTGGTAGGAGTATAGATAGATTCATATCTTTTCCAAGACTACCTGTGCATAAGTGAATGTAAAGAACGCAAATGGAATTCGAATTATTTTTCTCATTCAAAGCCGTTATACATTACATCACAGCGCAATCCCAGAAACCTGTTTATCACTGTCGATTTCATGTTTTACAAGATAATGCTCTTATAATTCCCGTGTACATGCTTGTTTTTAATCGTTTCATCCCAAGCAAGACAAGAATGCCAATAGTCTGCAGGGGTTTACAGGAAGTGAAAGTGAAAGAGAAGATTGAGAATAATAAAAGATGAACGGTGTTTGAGAAGACAGAAAATGGCGAATGATGTTGCATTTAAATATTTGAAATATCACTGAATCAAGTAAATAGTAGGGAGTTCAACAGGCGGTAAATTCGAGAAAAGTAACTTCGAGTAGAAATGGCGGTTGCATTTTGCTATTTAAACAATAAAAGGGTGCGACCTAGATGCCAATATAATAGCACGCTTAAATTCATGTATTCGGGGCACCAGGAAAAAAAAGCTCGTTAGAGCAAATACCATGAAAATAATTGTAGAAAAGACAGAGGGAAGCCACGTCACGTCGTTGCGAAAGTAACTGAAGTCGAGATGACAAGTCAACATCGATTACATTACAGATCTTTCTTTGGATTTTGTCAAGAATACAGAGATGTACAGCAGGAGCACAAGACCAGATATGGTAACAGTATTCAATGCACGGAGAAATGATAGATTTATAAATGTGCAAGAAGGATTCTGGTGAGAAAGATATTTTGGCACGACAGAGTGAGTCAACGTTCCTTGCAGTATATGCAGCTATTGATTCGATGTAGTCACTGCACTTTAAGTCAGTGGAAAACGTAAGACCAAGAAGCCGGACTGTGTTGCTCTGATGACGTCTAAAGTTGGCCATGCTGATGACAGGCAAAAATGGTTCTTTACGGTAGTTAAATGAAAGCAGTTAGAAAAGATAACTCGACACTATTCTGGCATATGTAATTGCTCAATGGGTGTGCAAGTTCTTTAAATTTTCTCTTTTCCCTGCCTATTATTTTAACTTCATACCTAGAATGCAATGTCAGCCATTTTCCCCCCTCGTGTGGCCTGCCATATGAAATTTTCTACATAAATTCTGAAAAATAGTTTTTTTTTAATTGCCTCGAGTCCGACTTTAATCTGAACAACACTATTTAATCGTTTCACATCAAGCAAGGCAATAATTTCATCAGAAGCCAGAGGGTTACAGGGAATGAAAGAGAACAAAAAAGTGTGTAGGATTGGGGAAAAGACAGGGTTCAGATGTCAGAAGATGGCGATTGGCGTTACATTTAAAGTTTTGAAAATTGTACTTATTAGGGAAGCAAGAAATCGGAAGGGATTTCCACAGGTGAGAAGTGCGAAAAAAGATTGTGAGCGCAGAAGAGGCGGTTGCATCTAGCTAGTAAAAAAGGTGAGACCTAGTTGCCAATCTAGTAGCACGCTTAAATTCGTGTAGTTGGGGAAAAAAAACAGCTCATCAGAACAGTTAACATGGAAATATTGGCAGGAAACTGTTCTGATGAGTTTTTTGGTAACTAGGTCTCACCTTTCTCACCTGGAATATAACGAACCCAACAGGAATTCAAACTCGGCTCTCCGATATCAAATTTCGAACAAAATTCAAAGAAGGGTCTGTAATAATTTACTCGATCGTTGCCAGACACGTCGATGAGGAAGTGATTGAAATTGAGATGTCGGGTCGGGATCGATTACATAACTACAAACCCTTTTTTGAATTTTGTCAGGAATTTTAAGTTGTAGACCAGGAGCACCAAACCAGATATGGAAACAGACTCATGAAGACACTTCCTAAAAATATAGCAAGTATAGGCTTATGGCCAATTCACATTGAAACACAACTTAAGCAACATCGAGCCTTGTCGATATCTAGATGGGTAACTCTTTGGGAAATGCCAGGTGCTGTAAGCTTGGATGTGTGGGTGGTGTAATGGATAAAGACTTGGAATTGGATATCGCAGAGCTGGGTTTGAATTCCAGCAAATATCCTTGGGAAACGTATAGATCTACCTGCTATACTTCCAGATATATGTCTTAATTAGTAAGACATCGATCAGTGAATCATTATCCTCTAAGTCTTACTATCTAAATATATTTTCTGGTTTTAAAAAAGGTGTAAAAGTTTTATAAGCCGTAAAGCACAAATCATTGTATGTATAGCTTGCCACTTGTAGTCGGGGATACCTGTCTACTAGGTCGGCTAGGCAATACCTATTGGAGACGCTTGCTCAAATATATTTGTGTTAATTCAAAACCCACAGAGCCCACCCGTGGTTTATACTGCAACTATGCAGTTACAATTTCTGGGAAAGAGCATGTTATCTAGCGGGAGCAACAATTTGAACAAGGCCAGCACGATCAAGCTCTCGGGCACGATGTCTTGTGACTTCATGCTGGCAGAGCTATCACCGGCACCCAAGGGTTCCGTCTACACAATTTCACTCTCAAGGTTTGGTTCAACCCGTGATATGGTTTTCAGGCTCTTTCCAATGTGCCGAACACTGGGATCAACCCCTCCTATCCGATAACATCAGGAAGTCTCCTTCCTGACAAATCTACCGTGGTGAGATTCAAACCCGGGTCTCATGATCAGAATGTGAACGTTCTAACCACTTGGTCATCGAATCAATATAAAACGTATATAATGTATATTTCATAAACTTCGGTTCGCGCAACAATAAATAATGTTTTTCTTTTTTTTTTTAGTGTTTGTTGGTGTAAAGATGGTGCTTAGCATTTTCTTACGACAAAATAAAATATTTTTAAGAGAAAACCACAGAAACTGAATGTATATGCTAAAATTCTTTACATTAAAAGTTCACCTCAGAACGCAAGTGGAACCCATATATATATATATATATATATATATATATATATATATGGCTAAATTGGTTGAAAAATGTTCGATTCCTTGTTCTTCTTTAGAAATGAAATCGTGCCTTCTGCCATGCTTTATCTTTACAAGACCAAACATGGAATATGTCCTCATTTCCAGCTTTGGCAGAGTTTAAAAGCATTTACGTAGCCCCCTGGGCGAGTAATTTTTTCCACCCTACAACGTCTGTCCTGTCGAAAAAATGCTTTTACACCATCACTGCTCTATCACTAGTTCTTTCGCAGGTATCACATGCTATATAAACAGATACAACTCACCTTCATCTCATTCGTATTCCCTTGGTTAGGAGGAAGTACCACTCAGACAACGTTTTCCCCTAAAATTTTACATTCTGGAACAGACTCCAGAAAGGTAACTTTCAACATCACTACCATCTTAACCTCTTCAAGTCTAGGGTCAAGTGTTACTTTTTTCTTTAATCATTTCATACCAAGCAAAGCGACAAAACCACAAGGGCAATATGAGAAAAAAGAAACACTATTAAGGAGAGAGAACAATAAAAGGACATGCATTAAGGAGGCAGAGGATAACGCTCGACATTGCATTTTTGAAGGTCAAAGTTAACTCGAAAGCAAGAGGATGGAAGAGAATTTCAACTGTAAAAGGATGAGACTTCGACACCAATCTCATACTGTGCTTAAATTCATAAATCTGGGTACCATAGATGAAAGATCATCAGAACAATTATCATGAAAGTATTTAGTATTTTAAGGAAGCTACGTTACGGCAGTGTGAAAGTGACTGGAGCAAAATATATCCTACCTATTCCCATTATATGCACATATTACTCCCTCCTTGTACACCCATATAAAAACCTCTACCATGATTGGCTTATGTGCATTGATTTGGGTGAACTATAGTATTAACTAAAAGCCAACTATGTTCCCAGAATGGCATGATTGCAAATTATTTAGCATTGTTAAGGACCTTATTTGCTTACATTTTTAATGTCAGTGTGACTTCCTCTGGTTCTAAATGTAGCGTCGAAATGAATTTTTCTTCAGAGTTAGCGTTGAACTATGAAGAAATTCAAATGAATGTAAACACGTGTCATATATAATTCACACTTCAGAAAAGTGGTAGAATTGATCCGTCGATAATATTATTGAGTTAACGTGTTCAAATGTTATCATTCATTGTGAAAAATGAGTAAATCTTAATTTTTCTTATAGCCGTGTTCAGCGCTGATATCAAGTATACAAATGTCGTGGGGTGTCGAAATTTTTAATACTTGATATTTAAAGGAAAGTATTGACATTTTTTTTGCATTACTGTCAAGAGATGTGTGCGTATGGGCGTTAGCTTTCTGATCATGAAGCTAGGGTTCGAATCTCAACATGGTTGATTTCATGAAGAGGTTATAATTGGCTTGGTGAGGTGATCTCAGCATGCGACTCAGTTGGAAATTGCCTGAAGACTCTACCACGGTTTAAACAATATCTCTTGATTGAAATTAAGTAGACGGAACTGCTCGGAACTGTTTTTCGTGTTTGCGCAAGTACGAAGTCGCATATCATCGTGATCAACGTGTTTGAACGTAGTGGCCTTGTTCGATCCGTTGATCATACCAGATCATACCAAAACTTTAGCTAAGGTCCGTTCAGTATAATTGCAATATAATGGGCTCTGCAATTGCTGAACAATAAAAAAACATGTGGCTGAGCAGACACCTGCAAGAGAGATTAGATAGCCGCCATACCAGACGAGTATCCGACCATTATTACATTATAAAGGAACGGACATTCAATTTCTGAAATAGTGGGGACATTTCGAATCGTCACATGTGGACCGAGTGTAAATGAACGACACAGTCGAAGGTCAGAGTTGTCTGGCTAAAATTCATTACGGCAAGAGACAAGCGATATTGACTCAAATATTATTTACATGCAATGCAGGAGGTACCATAGATATCCAGGTGAGTTCATCGTCCTTTAGTTACCATTAGCTATAGGAGCAGAAGATTTCGGTCGGACGTAAAACAGCTTAAAACACCCCCCACTGCTCCCTAAGTATTTGCTAATATCCTGGTCACAGGGAACCACTAAAACCTAAGCGGATTTCGATATCAGCACGTGAAAGACATTAGAAACTGCGACTGAATTATATTTCTCTTCTCTCCCGTTGCAATAACTGTCGCAATTTGAAAATATTCTTCGTATTCAACAAAATAAAACGCTAAATTCTTGCGTCTTGACCTTCATTGTTTCTATTCGATTCATCCATACACAGAAAAAAAAACTATATGTAAAATGGAGATAGAAAAATCCGGATGGCGGATCATATATGGAGATAAAAATTCAATGCTAGACAATTTCCTCACGGATGAAAAGAAGTGTTGAAGTAACAAAGATATGGTTGTGCAATAGGGTGCCCAGAATATCATGGATGGAGCATATTAGCAATGAAGAAGCTTTAAATAAAATGGAAACAAAATGGACACAGTAAGAATCAGTAAGGGACAGTTGAAATTTCTGAGAAAAATAACGAGGAAAGAAGGCTTGGAAAATTTCTTACAAAATATATAGAAGGCAAGAGGAAGAGTGGAAACAGCGAGTGATATACCTAAGTGTGAAGGATAGCAAAACGGCAAATATTTCTAAGAGCTACAGACAATATTTTTAAAGGAAAAAAAAAACAAAACATCTAAATATGTTATAGTCGGGAGAATTATCAGTTAAGGGAAGTGGAACTCACAAGAAACATGTCAAACGATCATGACAATGGAGGTCATTGAGTGAAGCAAACCCCTGAGGACATGAATGACATTTTTTTAGATGAAAGATGAAAAGATAAAGCAATTTTGTCCTCTATAAGACAGTGGTTACTAGCAGCTGAAAACGGAAAGACAGATACAGTAACAAAGGGCCCCTCGCTGCCATACGAAAAGGAAGAAACGTCTGTTAGACGATTAATTCCATTCAACTAACTTTAGTTTGCCTCAACTCTGCCTCGTACGTCTATAGCGCAAGGTTACAACCTGAAAAAAAATGCGTAAAATCATTTTATGGTTTTATTTCATGGGTAAAGATCTGACCAAAAATTTATGTTTTAAGCCACAAGCCTTTGACTGGAAGAAGCTGCACTCGGAGAACGAGCCTGGTGTCTGGTCTGAGCTGCAAGACTACAAAAGGATAGGAAGTTGTGGAGAGCTATGATGGCCGACGTCCTGAAGGGTCACAGCACACAGATGAAGAAACAAGGATGAAGAATAAAGACGTTTTGTTTCTAGATTTAGGATATATTTAAATATATATACGTGCCGAATGTAACAGCAAAACTATCCAAATCCTGTAACAGCAAAATAGTCCAATTGTTAGAATAAATTTTGAACCGTTGTATCTTACAAATGATTAAAGATATCTTAGTGGCAGTTTCCAGGGTTTTTATAACACTACTGTACTCTATTTTGAGCAATAAGAATGTATAATCATTCTCCAAGCTTAACAGAAGAATCATAATGAAATCGATCATAAACGAAAATGACATGTTCATCATTAATTAATAATATTAGCTAAGGATCAGCTCATAAAGGATTGAAATAAAATTCAAATATACATAGTTATTATTCCAGGATCATTTTTCTAACTTATTCAAGATGATCTTTGCTCTCTCTAACCTTCTAACATTCTGTCCTGCTGTAACATGGTACCACACACGTATCATATACGATTACATTTTCAAGTCTTTTTTTCATTGCACTTTGGGTTACAATAGCTGAACCTCCTCTTTCACGTTGCAAAAGTCTCATGGACATGGAATTGGATATTTTCTAATTGATCTCTTTAGCTCTAAGTTGAAATAATGATTCCTCTTCCTGTGTTGACCTCCTGGCCCAGTTTTCCTCTCTACTATTCCCTCTTTTAAAATTATTCACCATTCTCTTAATGGTTCTTGAATGAAAGATGAAAGCCAGAGCATTAATGTTGGTGTCATTGTTGAATGCCTGAATAATCTTTTTCCTCTCAGTATTGCTCAGCTGGGAGAATATAGTAGGGCTTACACAAAAAGAATTTCAACCTGTTCTCCTTCCAGCTGAATAACTCAAAGTGTTTTCCAGTGATTCTTATTACAAAATGGTATCAAAATAGCTTAACGATTTAACTTAAAATCTGGAAAAAAGCAACTGAATTAGTTTCAATGGGCATATTTTTGGCCGAGCCCACGGGCTCGGAGACCCCACGTTAAAAAGGCCTTGTGTCACATGACACCCTCGTGGTGGGGTGACTGAATATCGTCAGTCGCTCACCTCTTGAACGATAAATCGGTTGAACTCTCTGCCGTCGGGCGGGTATGAACTCGAAAGAGGCTACGCTGAAGGGCGGATACTCTTTTGAAGAGTTAAACCGACCCTGAACCCGTTTATACGGGTTCAATGGGCATTTTTTGCCGAGCCCACGGGCTCGGAGACCCCACGTTAAAAAGGCCTTGTGTCACATGACGCCCTTGTGGGGGGGGGGGTGACTGAATATCGTCAGTCGCTCACCTCTTGAACGACAAATCGGTTGAACTCTCTGCCGTCGGGCGGGGAGGAACCCGAGAGAGGCTACGCCGAAGGGCGGATTCTCTTTCGAGGAGTTAAACCGACCCTGAACCCGTTTATACGGGTTCAATAGGCATATTTTTGGCCGAGCCTACGGGCTCGGAGAACCCACGTTAAAAAGGCCTTGTGTCACATGACGCCCTCGTGGGGTGGGGTGGGGGTGACTGAATATCGTCAGTAGTTCAAATCGAGTCAAGAGTTGTATCAGAGGCAGTCCGAAACAGAGTCGCGTTCAGACAATTACTGCAAGACATTGGAATAGTGATACGGGTCGAGACTACATTGTTCTCTCTACTAAACCTGATTGTTCATACTAACACTTCTACTTCTCTGTAGATATTTCTGTTTGTAATATATCTGTGTTATTCCATACCTGTGTTCGAGTTCTTCTTTATTGGTTCTACCTTGGACTATCACCGTGGTACAAGGAAACGGACCATAGCACTATCTATCTATCTATCTATCTATCTATCTATCTATCTATCTATCTATCTATTCCAGTCTTTTCATTATCTATCTATCTATCTATCTATCTATCTATCTATCTATCTATCTATCTATCTATTCCAGTCTTTTCATTATCTATCTATCTATCTATCTATCTATCTATCTAGCTAGCTAGCTATTGATCACACATGTATGTATATTTTTCTGTGTATGTAAATGTATCATCCTATTTGTGTGTATGGAAATTTAAAGGGTGTTTTGTTGGGCGCAACACTTAGTTTGAATGCAAAAAGAAAAAAAAAATCCCTGAGAAACTTTTTGCATGAAATCAGCGATGCCCAACTTATTCCATCAAATATGACGATTTAAACTGAACACGTAGGCGTTAGTGCCTTTCATACATTCATCACTTGACGCGAGAAATCTGATTTCCGATAAGAAAATGAATCAATATTGATTTTATTTTTACAAATCACGTCGACTTTTTTCACATTTGATCGTCAACGAATAATCGAAATTCCAATTAAAACATTCTAGATGGAGAATAAATTATGATGGAAATATAATTAAAGAAGAAGAAGAAGAAGAAGAAGGAGGAGGAGAAGAAGAAGAAGAAGGAGGAGGAGGAGGAGAAGAAGAAGAAGAAGAAGAAGAAGAAGAAGAAGAAGAAGAAAAAGAAGAAGAAAATTATGATTGAGAAAATTATGGGTGATTGTGACTTCGATTTTCGCTTTGAAGTTGTCATATCTTCTTTTGTCGATGTCAGTTTTTCATGAAGCGATCATTAAAGAAAATTCTTATTTTTTCATATATTTTATAAGATAATTACATAATTTTTAACATTATTACTTCTATCCTTCACGGCTAGGACCCACCATGCTACGCAGATTGTAGCAAACCACACTCATTCTCTCCGTATTCCATTGTTGAGAAGTAAACTCCCCTCAAGCAGCTTCTTCCCTCGAACCACTGCATTGTGGGACCGTCTCACAAGTGGATGCTTTCCCGATCACTATAATCTTAACCTGTTCATGTATAGGGTTAACAGTTATCTTTCCCACATATCCGCATAAACTGTTCCTCTTACACTGTCACCCTCTACCTCGAGTGGCTCTCGGATCTTGTACAGAGTTAACCTCATTGTAAAAAAAAAAAAATGAAGCAACCGCCTGCTTGTTTGAGATATTTTTCATGCAGGCTGGGGGTAGTAACAGCCTAGTTCTAATTTCGTGTTCGCCAGTACATCTTGGTTTTGTCAAGTGCGTGTCTCTATTTTCCCAAAGCATACAGAAAGTAATCGTAAGGTGATACATCAAGGAATGACCTTTTCTGAAGACAGTCATTTAAGTTGATAACGTGTTAGAGAGAGAGAGAGAGAGAGAGAGAGAGAGGGAGAGATAGCGTGGGATGGAGAGAGGGGGAAGGAGAGAGAAGGAGGGAGAGAGTGTGAAGGAGAGAGAGGGAGAGAGGGGAGAGAGATGAAGAAAGTGAGAAAATAAGAGAAGGAAAAGAAAAAGGAAGAAAACGAAAAACGAGATAAATAAAAAACAAAAGCTGTGAGTGAGTGAGTGTGTGAGTGAGTGAGTGATGGAACGATGTCGAGTGGAGGTTAAAAATTTGGCAATTTGAAGAGAGGATGATCGAAAATATGAGGGGGATAGCGAAACCCTGAGAGGATTTACGCATGCACAGGGACGAAGAAAGAGACAAAGAGTAGACTGTGTCGTACGGGGTCAAAATTAAAGACAGGGCGGAAAGAAGATACAAACACTGAACTATATCGCACTGAATAAAATGAAAGACAGGGACGAAGAAAGAGTCAGAGAATAAAGTCTCGTACGGAACAAAATCGACGACGGAGTTTATTTTAAAATACCAATTATCTAACGTATAAATATAGAAAATTTGAATAAATGAAATGGCTACTACTTTGAGTGCATAATGTCTTTCTAGTTTTATTTTAATTGGGTAAATGTCCAAAATAAAGTCATATTAATCCCTAAGATGTGAACCTTGGACAAAGAAATTGTCTCTTCCGCAAAGATTTCCTTTTGATTTAACCAAACATAAACGTGTTTTTCATTCATTCCAGTTTTATTTTTGTTTGATAATTTGATACGAAAATAAGTCATAAGTCTATTAAATTCGTGACGAGTTGCCCCCTCAACGCACATTGAATAAAGAAAAAAAGTTTCCAAAAACTGTCTGACCGAAAAGACTTTTTCAGATCTCTTCGCGTCACTAGAAACAAATGGTAAGGCTGTATAAATATTTTTTCAATGTATTTTTTTCATCTTTGGAATTCTCGGCTACATAACCTGAGTTTTCTGAGGTAAAATCCTAGGATTGTTTCTGATTTCATTTTTGAGGGATGTGGTGGGAATAGAAATGGATTAAATCGTTTTTAAATTTAAATTTTGTTCAACTTTAAAATCTAATGAAAAAGATATCTACCTTTCCTCGACGTTTTATTAATACGTAACAATAACCAATTAAATTTTAAAATTTACCACAAACCCACTAACAAAAACGATTTAGCCCATTTCTGTTGTCACAACATCCCAAAAAATAAAAATAATCATAGGGTTTTACCTCAGAGCCCTTAGGTTTGATGAAGAAAAGGAAAGCAGTGACAAAAACATTTACACAGTCTTACTATTTGTTTCCAGGTTCAAAACGTAATCTGAAATAGAAAAAAGTTTTTACCTCACAGCCCTTAAGATTGAGTGATTCATTTTTCACTGTTTATCAACCCTTTTGCAGATTATTTAAGCCAGAACATATTTTTAGGTTGTAAGAATGTATTTATTTTTTTAGATAATAACAAGTCTTAATAATTAACTGGCAAAGGAAGAGGAGGATTCAAACCATTCCCAAGCGAATTTTCGCGAAAGCGAATATAATATAATCCAACTGAAATTGGAACTCGACTCTTCAATTAACAAGTCCGTGCCATTATCCATTACACCACCCGCACAGCCAAACTTACAGCACTTGTTATTCCCATGTCGTCACCTATCTAGGTACTGACCAGGCTAGACGTTGCTTTACTTCTGTGATCGTACGGGAATCGGTGTTCCAACGCTATATGCTCGTAAGCCAGGGCCCTAAGTATATGTATCTTAAAATGCATAAATGATGAACACACACACACACACACACACACACACACACACACACACACACACACACACACACACACACACACACACACACATACACACACATATATATATATATATGAGGCTAAGTAAAAAATATCCCAACATTCACCATAACATACCTTTATATAAGAGTACGGATAATTTTTCACTTTACCTGGTTTGGCTTGGCCTGGTTAGTTTATTTCGTTTTACTGCGTATCAACCCCAATGGGTTATTTAATGCCGACAAAATTTTTAGGATAGGTTCGTATGAATAGAATATGTATTCTT
Organism: Acanthosepion pharaonis; assembly: GCA_903632075.3. NCBI lineage: Eukaryota > Metazoa > Mollusca > Cephalopoda > Sepiida > Sepiidae > Acanthosepion > Acanthosepion pharaonis. Next base: position 1,821,703 of record CAHIKZ030004034.1, on the reverse strand, counting down.
TGCAAGAAATCAGTTCGAAGGAGATCAGGTTTTATTGATGTATTTTTTTTTTTTTAAATTTTTTTGTTGAGAGTTAGATGCAATGCTGATGATATGTCTTTTCCAAAAATGTATTGTTGTTATTTTATTATAAAAACTTCTTTTTACATTTTTATGGAGTTTTGACCCCCAGTTTGGAAGTTATGTATGTACACACACACACACACACACACACACACACACACATATATATATATATATATATATATATATATATATATATATATATATATATATATATATATATATATATATGTATGAAATGAAAACGAATGGAATATGAATTCCAACGTTCATAACATTAATTTAAAATAGGGTTCAATAAAATCAAATAGTAGAACAATATTTCTTATATTACATTCAGAACACGTAGAATCAACGCGACACCAACGCATTCATGTTTATATATGTGTAACGCATCTCATCAGTTGAAAATCCGAGGGTTGAAAAGTTTTATATTGGCAGTACCAAGAATGCTTTAAAAAATCGCTGGTATCATCACCTTTCCTCTTTTACTAACGTTACTTATAGAAATAGCGATGATTTTGTTTCACGTATAACGTTTGTATCCGTTGTAATTTTAAATCGGCTGTTCATGATATCTTATTCTGAGTGGTTAAACCGATTCTAAACATAACAAGTCTTGCTACATTACATTTCTATACGTTCTTTTTATAGTTTCTTTTCATCTTCTTCATTTCTCTGGAAAATCAGGTAATATCTTTTGTCTTTCTTTCTTGCACCTTTCCTTTTCTTTATTTTTCGCGGGAAAAATGTTGTACGTAATTAAATCCTAATAATTGTACTAATAAGTCATTTACTTACGCCTGATGAGATTTGTTACAAACATTGAAACATGAATGCATTGATGTAGTGTTGATTCTACATGCTCTGAATGTAATATATATATATATATATATATATAATTATTTATTGAAAATTATAACATAAATATGTTATAAAATCACTACAAAAATAACCATTTTGTTTCAACACTTTTGGTATCTTATCAAGTGATGTGTTGAATATCGAATAAAGGGTTTTAAAAGGGAGGGATGTTTGATTGATTTGAACCTTTGAAAACCCTTTATCCTATATTCAACACCATCACTTGATAAGACACCAGAAGTGTTGAAACAAAATGGCTATTTTTGTAGTGATTTTATAACATATTTGCGTTATAATTTTCAAATAAATAATTATATTTGCTCTACTCTGTATTGAACACTCTTTTAAGAATAGTATTTGTTGGTTATTGGAATCTATTCCGTATACACCAATCCTATATATATACATATATATATATATATATATGATGCATGATAAAATATATATATTTTAGGTATGCTATATTTATGGGTAAAAGTGATCAATATCTGGGATAGAACGTGTGCAAATATAAAAGTGGATACAGAGGTCAACAGCGGGTACCGCCAATCCTGTTTCATGGTTGAGGACAATCCTCAGGCCTGAGTGTTAAGAGTGGTCAATATTGAAGATTCAGTTTGCAGTGTGGACATAGGAATCAATTACTGACAGTTTCACGCCTCCAGCGTTGTCCAGATTACGTGCCACATGACTTGAAAATCTCTTGAAATTTGAAATTGACAGTATTGATTGCAATGTCCACTCTGTCTATATTATCATTGCTTTTATTATTTCAGTTTTTTTTTTCTCAGCTAAGATTTTAATATTTGATGATAAATGCATGGATAGCCTGGAAGAAGTACCATGTAATTTTCTTCTGACACTAAGTGTTCATCACATCCGTTAGCATTAGATTTCCTTTCTGTCACAGTTCTACTGGGTAATTAAATCTAATTTGCTTTTATAAATATCTCCATTCTGTCAGTCACCGTACCAAATGTACAAATGATAACTAGTGACAGTCTTCAACTTCCAAGGTTTTGAGAATTTAAACTTCCAATGTTTTTTTTTCGAGTTCAAGATTCAATGGGTCATAGTTGATTAATTTATCTTCTTTTTGCTTTATTCTTGTATCCAGAGGACAAAATAGGCCAATGATTAACCTTTCCTTTTTCTATTTTATCTTCAAACATTATGTCTGGTTTGTGGCGTTCCAGTTTCTTATCTATTGTTATTGAAAAATCCCTCAAAATCTTGCATGTTTCTGACTTGAGGACTTTCGCAGAGTAATGGTTGCGCAATTCCTTTTATCACTGAAAAACAAAAACACACACACACTTCTCCTCACAGAACAATTCCAAAGGAGGATCTTGGTAACTTGATCATTATCTTCACTTTTTATAAACATTCTGGGATAAACCTGGGTACTTTAATATTGGTCTAAACCTGGGTACTTTAATATTGGTCTGAAATTCTGAGGCTTATTATTGTCATTATTTGATGGGTTAATTGGAGTAATATTCTCACCCTTATTGTTTTGATCAAAACATTTCTAAGGACGTTTATAAAAAGATAGAACGTGCAATCATTGAAATTGTTATCAGCATAGAAAATGGAGATATTTAATCAAGTTCGAATCCCAGCAATTCCATTACGTTCAACTTCATATACATACGCTTGGGAAATGCATGAGCGCATCTATTCTCCACACAGCTATGGGTTAAATAGCAGAGTAGACAGGACACACTAATCCTTGTGTGGCATATACGAGAAGAATCAATCTGAATTCGAAACCTTGAAGAAGGCCACTGATATTATAATAATAGAATTTGTGGAGATCCATGATCGCTTACGTTATGAAGAGATGTGATATATATATATATATATATAACGATAAAACAATTTATATATAAAATTCTGTGATTTTTGTGAGTCCGTCCGTTCGTCAAACACTCTAAATTAGCCATACATTGACTAATCAAAAGCAAATTTTGTGCAGAATTGCAAACAGTTAAGTGGGTACAAATACAGTTGGTTTTCCTCGGGTGCGTAGCTTAGTACAATAAATTGTCATTAATATTTTTGAAAAAAATTAAAAGCTTTGTTATATATCATATAGAATACTCCCACTATTCTAAAATCAATTTAATAATTAACATACCAGATACTTATTTAACAAGAATGTAATATTGATTTTGCTTATCTTTTAAAGTTTTATATATACTGGAATTCAGTTTCAAGTCCACCCTGCGTTTGCGAGAACTATAAACAAATCACAAGGTCAAACGCTTCAAAATGTTGCAATTTTATCCCAGAAAGAAATATTTATGCATGGCCAGGTGTATGGTGCGTACTCAAGAGTAAGAAATCCTAATAATGTTTATCTTCGCTGTTAAAAAGGAAAAAGTGTTGAAACTTGACTAATGCATGGAATAATAATACAACACAAAATGTACTTAGAACAAAATGTATTGAAACAAGAAAGTGTACACAATATTTACATATAGTCTTTTGTATATTCTTGGGAAGACCGTTCCTGGAGAATGTGTTGACTTAGTCGCAGTCGGGCAGAGTCTCTGGATTGAATCTCTTGATTCCTCCCCTCGTCTTCCCTGTACCAACCATATTTATATGGTCGGTACTCCACTATGTAAATTAGGTGGATCCTACCACAACAAAAAGAAAAAAAATATTCTTAGAAATAATTGTTTACCATGAAGTTCTATAAAATTAAATTAAAATAGAGAAATTATTGAAACACGAAGTAGGGTTTTTGTCAAAGCATTTTTCCAAACAAATCAGCTTATTCAAGTTTCACTGATTGGTTTGTGAAATTAAATAATGTGTAGAATTTTTAAATCTCAACAAAAATTGATAGCGATAACTTCAACAATACTAAATACTGTGACGATTTCCACACGCAGCAGCGTGATGCAAATAATTCTAATATTTAATTTATCTCCGTAAATATATTTTTTAGTCGAAATGATACTTTCGGGAATATTCAAAACTTCACCCAATACAATGCCCAAGAGTCACACAAAATGAAGAACGTAAGAGGAAGAAGTAGGATGTGAAGATTACGAGCAAATGGTGGATAGATAACAACTGACTTGAAGATTGTATTATTTTGGGAAGCATCAACGCGGGAGTCTGTTTCACAAAATAGCTCTTCTTGGGAAGATGCTTTCGAGATGGAACTCCATTTTTATGTTTTATTTATTAAAACAGGAATTTAAAAATAAATTCAATCTAATGATGTTTCCATTTTCTTTTCTTTTTTTTTAATTAAATTTTTAATATAACTAAATTCATTTATCTAGGCTTATGGATATAAAAGTTAAGCAAAATTGAACCTGGGGAGTACCTAGATGTATGATCACCTGGGAGTACCAGGTGTTATAAGTTCGGAAGGAGAAATGAGTGGGACGTGTTCGAATTCCAGTTAGGTTTTTTACATTCGCTTACGTGCAAATACCCCTGGGCGATCATGAATCGAAAAGGAATATGATCGACTTAGCATATCACATCCACCTCCTATGAAAGACGTATTGGGTCAGACCTGTATGTTCGTGGCCCATTCCTCTTCAAGAATCTGGAGAATGCTTACTTTCCAACAAGGGACCTTCACAGACTGAGAAGATGAAGAAATTCATTTCTTATGCTGTAACGTTTCCCTAGACCAGCGTTCTGTCAACCTTGTGGAAACTTTGAAATAGTTTTAATGTCTACTACGTAAAATTTGTTTATATACCATTATTAATATCTGTCTATATTTCTGACATCCATTAGACATGGCCCGTGGAACCCCAGTGAGCGAAATAAATCAGTTCGACATTCCAACTATCTGAAGAAGGCAGGAGAATACAACGGCCGAAACGTTGTGATAAATATGGCAACAATGATAAGGACAATAGTTCGAATAATGTAAATAGTGAACATTATTAATATCTATCTGTTTTATATTTTTATCCTGGTTATCGTGGTAAACATAATATATGGAAACTCGTCCTGTACACGAATTTGCCACGTACTGATCCTGTCCACTAACCAGTGAAGGCGGTTTCACACCGACGCCATATTCACATCCCTAAATACACTCTGCATGATTATTATAATTTTAAATAATATAAGAGGTTGAAACCTTTATTATAATAACTAAGGATTTTCTAATAATATGCCTCACGCGTATAATAAAATTACGAATATAGAATTGCATTAGCCTATTTATCACTGTTTATCGCGGACCCCTAGCGATCTCTTACGGAACCCTAGGTTTCTGGGGAACATCAGTTGAGAAATTCTGCTCAAGATTATTACGGCATCGCATCTCTCATTATATAAGTAAAAAAAAGACGAAAAGAAAATGCTTAATATATTAAAGAAAAATAAATGTTTTTTGTAAAGACGAATTTTAATAAAATATTTAATGTATAGTTTATTTGATGCTTTTCTTAACTAAGTATTCTAAGAAATAGGACTCAACGACTTTCCAAAACAAGAACTATGATGTGGAAATGCCATGGAAGCAGTGATAACATGTACCCTTAATCCTTTATAAACATTTCTGCAAGTGTACTTAATAAATACTAAGCATATCTGTTACCTTGGTAAATGTATGAGCTATAATAAATTTTGTATAAGAGATAATGGAATTGAACATTGAAGAGGGTACGCTGGTCGTAGCCTTTTCTAGCACCGTAAACTGTTACAAAACCGAAACATTAAATTAAGAACTCGGCTTATACTTAAATAACCTTTCATATGGATGACATGCATGGCACCAAAATTGTTCAGAAATAAGTAGCTATCAAGTGCATACAGCCTCCTTCTCAGATCAATGATTACAAATGGCTTCGAGCAAATGAAGCAGGTCTTAGCGAGGGCCATATTTCGTCGAATCTCGGGGACTGGTCCTACAGAATCGAAAACGAAATTACTGTGCCAAATAACAGAAACAACATGACTTTAGGACTTTCAGCAGCGGCAGCAACTAAAATTGATCGCACATGTAACCCGAAGAGAAAATAATGCCATTATCAAGGTGTTGATATTCCATACTAGAACGAATAAAAAGTTAGGAAGGAAGCCTCCGTAAATAGTGAAAGAACGATAACAGTTACTGGACTTGAGAAATATGCTTTTCTAAAAAATTGTTTTAACAGAAAGGTTTTTACAAATTTCAACCGACAGTAACACTGGCTATTCGGTCAATGAATGTCAAATGTTTCTTTTTAAGGAAACGGTTCAGTTCGACATTCCAACCACCTGAAGAAGGCCGGAGCGTACAACGGCCGAAACGTTTTGATAAATATGGCAACATAGATGAGAACAATAGTCCGAATAATGTAAATAGTAGAAACGGCTATAATCACCATTTCCGATGTAAGCAATGATTAGGTTTTAATTTTTATCATCTTGACATTCTTATCTATATATGCAATAGGCATTATAAATATTTGGGTTATCATAAAAAAAGATTTGTTATTTAGCCGTTGTCAACATCTTGAAAATAAAACCTCCAACTTGTCAAGGATCACTTCAATGCTTTAATTACTGAGCCATATCCGCACGAACAACAAACACATCTTTGTTATTATACAACGCTTCTCTTGGTTATTACCCTCACTGTTAGTGTTTCACAAAGACGAGACTTATTATATCATCGTCAGTTTTAATTCGTTCAAAGAAGCAAAAGCATTGGAGAGAAGACGTCAGGCTATTTAGTCTTCCTGATTTCTATGTGTCATCTCATCAACAGTGGACAAAGATATGGTGGATAAAGGAAATGAGTTGAACGCTGTTTCATGAAATTCTCTGACAATTAGGACAAAGCGACCATAAAAGATGACTTCATCATCAATGGGCATGGCCAACAGAGAGCGGAAATAAATTTTCAAATCAAATGAATATAATGTGTGGTGTGCAGAAACCTCAACATACACGCTTGCTTTCGTTTCATTAAAAAGAAATCATAATTTGGAAAGAAAAACTTTTAAATAAACTCGGTCTTGTTTGAAACATTCGTAGAAAAAAATACTGATTTAGCTGTATGTTTCTTTAGATTCTATAAAATAGAAACTGAACATTTAGAGGTGACATCGTTTTTACAATGATGCTCACCTTTTAGAAATCTAAAGAGCCACCTGAGGCAGATGGCTACACATTAAGAGGCACTATTTTGGGGGATATGTAGGCAAGATAATTTTAAAGTCTAGATATGAACAGGTTAATATTGTAGTGATCGGAGAAGCATTTTCTTAGGAACCGGTTTTACAAAGCAGCTGTTCGTCCTAAGAAGCTGCTACATCAAAAATATATAGTAAACTTTAGCGTTGCAGCTCAGACACAAACACCAGGTTAATTCTCATCCACTTCTTCAGCCATCCAAACGCTTGTGGATTAAAAAATAACTCTTTTGTCAGATCGTTACCCAGGAAATAAAACCACGAGACGATTGTAGCAGTAGGAAATTTTTATTCGGTTATAACCTTCTCTTATAGACGAGCAAGGTGAAGGGGAGTCTTAGTTGAAGGTAGTTGAAGAGGCGAAACGTCTAACGGACGTGTCTTCCTTTACTCTAGGCAGCGAGCGGTCTCTTCTCCCTAAAGGTATCTGTCCGTCTCTCTCTCTCTCTATGGCCGTTTGTATTTTGATGCTAGGAACCACTGTCTTATAGAGAGCAGCGTTCTTTGTGTTGCCATTTTCTTCAAAAAGAGTCATTCATCAACTCAGGTGCTGTCTCTACTCAGTGAGGATCGTTTGACCTGTTTCTGAGCAGGGTGTAATACTCGATTAAGCTGACCTTCTTTGTCACGACAATAACTGTTGAAACAATTTCTGTAACACCTTTCAGTTGTTGTCCTTTAAGAAGATATCGGCTGACACTGATATCGATATAAAGCCATAGCGTAAAAAAAGAATGATTATCTTCTTTTTTTTTAATGTCTTTCGTTTGTCAATCGATAGCGCAGTTACTTTAGCTGATGTTCTCTGGGCAAATGATAATGCCATTTTATTTATCCATTCACTTTCTTCTGTCCACTATTGCGGCGAGCCAGTACTATGCCTATGACAAAGATAAATGGCAACCAAAAAATATAGAGGGAAAGTTAGGTTCATGCCTTCTTGAAGATGTCTGACATGAGCAATCTCAAAGGAAATATAAACTCGACTGACCCATTCTATTTTCTGAATACATAACCATTATGCTATCTCGCACTTAATAATGTGAGTTTACCAAACGTGAAAGTGCGTGAATTGATCTTTGAAATTCCGTTACTGGAAAACGAGAAGGTACTACTTGAGTGAATAAAAACGCTACGAATTGACTATATTCACTGTTGTCTTGAAGACTAAATTTCTGGGTCTGTAGGAATACTGGTAATCAGTTATATTTTTCTCTTAGAAATATTGAAATCTGTGTAGGATTTCTTCACATAGAAATACGTTAATTGCTTTTGTTTTATTTGAAGTTCAAATTTGACTGACCGTTGCATATTCAGAACCATGAAGACACGAGAGTTGATTAAAAATATTGACTCTATATAAAATAATGTATAACAATAACATTTCTAAAATAACCCCCAAATCGTCAGTATCATCCACGCCATCGATCAATCGATAGATAATTATATTACAGACAGATATTTATAGCGATAAGATAAAAACAACTTTCATACAATAATTGAATTTAATTAAATTAAGAGTCTGGAAAGAGAAAAATGAAAACAAGCCCATTTAGAACCAAAGGGAGAAATGGGAAGAAATAGGCGCCCAAATATTTGGAATAAACAAAGTGAAAAAAAGAAAAAGAAAATGCTTTAACAGAGAGCGCCGACATGATAAAAAGAAAACGCCTGCTGCAAAGGAAAAAGTCAGCAAACACACTGCCAATAGTACATTGCACATGGTGTGGTTTATAAGCATGATCAGAACAAACATTCTACAGCTGACAAATTTTAACAGAAAAGGGATTGCCAACGAATAAAGAAATGAAGTAAAATAAAATTAAATAAAATCAAGGAGAGAATAAATAAATACAATGGTTATATTCCGACTAAAAATTTAGCGCCTCTGACTAAAATTTCAGAGATCTATGCCTAAGCCATAAATCACAACGCGGAATCAATAGATCTTATTGCAATGATTAAAACATTCTAACAGTAATGAATGAGGCATTCTAGCTGAAAATATTAAAACATTTTAGGTACTATGGGCAGAATCATATTGGCACTATGAATAGATTCTGATATGCTTCATGAATAGAACCTTCTAAGTGACACGGATAGAATATTCCAAGTACTATCAATAGAACAATCACATTGCCAAGAATTTGGCATTCCTTGATCGAGTAACTAGTACTGATTTCAACGACGAGCTATTTTCGCTGCTTCCGAAACTGCATAAATTTAAATGTGCTGCTAGGTCGGCATCTCCGTCCCATCCTTTCACTGTGGAAACGGTTAAATGTTGCCGTCTCTTCTACTCCAATAGTTTCACATCTTGCACTTCCCGTCTGTGCAACTCCCTTCCCCTTACTTGTTTCCTTGATAGCTATCATCTCAAATGCAATGTCAATCGACATCTCCAGATGCCTTGTTCTATTCCCCGTCCTTCTCTTCATCCTTTCCTCTATCACGCCTCTTTACTCTTGCTCCCACTCTCTGTAACCCCTTGCGTGCTAGAGACACTCCCACCTTGCTTGGGGTGAAATGCTTAAAAAGATTGAAATTCAAGAATCTTTCTCTCATAACAATTTTTTTTTAGGAAAACAGGTTTCGTAAGTACAGTAACTTTTATCGCTCTTTCCATTATTTATGGGTATTTCTTTCCTAACCTTTTATTTGAAGTAGCGTGAAAAAATTAAAATCTTCATTATGTCATTGTTTTCTCTTCGAGTTACATGTGATATCCATTCTAGTTGTTGCGGCCGTTGGTAGTCCTCAAGTGATGTGGTTTTTGTTATTTGGTACAGTTCTTTCTTTTGTTTTTGAATTTGTAGAACCAGTTTACCACGTTCAAAGAAGGATTATCTTTGCCAAGACCCTCACGCTTACCTCCCCGAACGTTATTTTTTACCATTGATCTTAGAAAACGTTTATATACAGCTGAGAGTTTAGATATTTCTGAATAGAAACTACAAGCTGACATGCATAGAACATCATTGGTTGGACATATTGTTAAAATAATCATAATAAATAAACAGAGCGTCTACTCAAATGTGTGTATCGACTAAAAGTAATGTTTAAAGTGATAAAATATATATAATAGAGTAAGCAACTCCCGAAAGAAGTGCACGGAAAGCTCAGTGTTGTAGCATACCTACGGACGATAATGTGTATGTCAATATTCACATAGATACAGTAGTAAATACTGTATGTTGGTCTGCAGTAGAGATTCATTGTGGAATCCACTTCACTCACTTCTAGCAGTTGACTATTTCTACGCGCCGCTGGCGAATCTTATATGTGTTATTCTTGTCCTAAGTATTATCGTTAATTACCAACCATTGTTTGATCATTCTACTCAGTAACCTTCCATAGATTACAACACTCAATGCAAGAATGGCAGAGCATTATGCTTTATCATAATATATTCTCTTTTGACTGAGCACTACCAATATTTGCAGACGTGGTGGTACACACAAACCTCTGACGGAAGGTAATCGTATTATGTAGCACTGCTAATTCATATACCCTTTTTTATCTTGTAGACACACGGGCAAATGTTTAGATATTTCAGGAACGTTTGTACTTTTGTCTACATAATAAAATTAAGAAAAAATGTACAGTACATAAACTTCGCGTTTTTCACTTCACGAGTCACATGTAAAAATATAATTTTCAGATGAACACAGCAATTTTGTCTTAGAAAAATGATGAACACGACAATTTTTGCTTTAAAAAAAAAAACAAGACCCTGGTGAAAATATGCTAATGTCCAAAAAACACAGAATAATATGAATATGTATCAACATGGTCATTTTCTTTTTTTTTAATGTTGATCCTCTCTCTCTCTCTCTCTCAGTCTTACTCTCTGTCTGTCTGCCTCTCTCTTTCTATATATATATATATATATATATATATATATATATATATATATATATATATATATATATATATGTGTGCGTGTTTAAAATATAGTTTTATGGTATGCAATATTTATGTGTAAAAAGTGCTCAATATCATCTATAGAACGCATGTAAACACAAAATATAAAAGTGGACACATAAAAAGTGACACAGTGAGTCTGTTTCATCCTTGAAGTCATTTTTTACTCATGGCTTGAAGATTGCATTCGAGCAGGAAACAGGCTGTCGCTGCTCGTTGTTGACCCCAGTATGCATTTATATATATATATATATATATATATATATATATATATATATATATATATATATATACAAATTTATATTACTTTTTCAGACAACTTTTGTATATTTCTCCTTTTTTTTTTTTTTTTGACTTACCAAATAATTAATTTCTTTCTTTTTTATTCTCTCCCTCTGTTGCTATTCATCGCTTTCGATTAATTTTATCTTTTCCAATATTCGACTTCTTTGTTCATTCACGGCTTGCTTTCCTTCTATTTCTACACTCCCCCTCTTTATTCTGCCGTTTTTGTCAGACTCGTGCACAATCCGGGAATGAGAATGTATCAGAGCCATGTGTGCAGACTCAGTACATAATTGTTCTTTTTTTATAAGCGTATCTACTATCTATATCTATACATATTTATACATATGCAAAGAATAACCATCCATATATATATATATATATATATATATATATATATATATATATATATATATATATATATATTTATATTTTGCGTTGAATCATGATCCCAAATTTGGAGATACATCTGGAAAAGTTGGCTCCCCGCTGTGAACGTGATCAAAAATGCTTTCGCTTTTTGAACAATATCCAACATAAATCGAAGCATCTCCAAATCTGATAGAATATTAAAGATCAATTGGAGAAATAATACCCCGATCACAAGTAGAAAGGTCAGAAGTTCCTTTTGTAGCATGAGATAAACACACACAAACAAGCGTAGAGCTATACGTTTTCTCTCTCACTCTTTCTCTCTCTCTCTCTCATTCTCCCTCTCTCCCGACATATGTGTACATTTATATATAAACAAAGATCAATATCTGCTTTATATAAATAAATACGCTTATTATTTATATATAGGGAGAGGGCACAATTGCTAGTCTTTCTTTTTGCAAAAAAAAGTTAGGAAAACGTTGTATTTTACTTGACCAGCTGCAACAGAAGAATTTAATAAAAAACAGCTCCCAAATGTATATCTTTTAAGACTGATTAATGATTGGATATATCAAATTTGATGAATATTTCAAAATAAAATTTTCGTTTAGTTCTGTTGAACCAAACACTGGAAAAAAATGGCAATTTGATATTATGACACAAAAATCTAATTAATAGTAGATTTTATGGTGAGAATGACGTGCTTTTAACAATGATTCTGAAGCAGTATTTCTTGATTCGAGAATAGTAACATCAATATATTTGTAACAATGATTATGTAGCACCATTTCTTGATTTGAGAATAGTAACAAAGATAGGTTTTTAACAACGATTCTGCAGCTGGGATTCTTAATTCGAGAATAGTAACAACGATAGGTTTGTAACAACGATTCTGCATTTGGAATTCTTAATTCGAGAATAGTAACAACAATATATTTGTAATAATGATTCTGTAGCAGTATTTCTTGATTTGAGAATAGTAACAACGATAGGTTTGTAACAACGATTCTGAAGCTGGAATTCTTGATTCGAGAATAGTAAGAAAGATAGGTTTGTAACAACGGTTCTGCAGTTGGAATTTTTGATTCGAGAATAGTAACAACGACAGGTTTGTAACAACGGTTCTGCAGTTGGAATTTTTGATTCGATAATAGTAACAACGATAGGTTTGTAACAACGATTCTGCAGCTGGAATTTTTGATTCGAGAATATTAACAACTATATGTTCGTAACAACGATTCTGTAGCAGTATTTCTTGATTTGATAACGGTGACAAAAATAGGTTTGTAACAATGACTTTGTAGAAGTAGTTCTTTAATCGATAATAGTGACAACGATAGGAATGTATCAACGAAAAACAGTTTCTTTCTCTTATTTATATTCTTATACCAGAGGGACAGACGACGTAGCATCGATTCTAAGGTGTAGCGGGAGGAAGAACTTCAGTGGAACCCATGTCCACTTTTTGGCTTAGTATTCCGCCACACCGTTCTGGGGGGCTACAGAAAGCGCGTCATCGCTTCAAAAATTCTTGTGGGCCTTTGCCAACTTCGGGCATATTCGGTGTTATATCTATAACTTAGACAAAAGTAATCCATCATTGTCCGAATTTTAAGCTCATTATGGCCAATCGTTCGCCACCCTGGCTCAGCCCTCGAATTCTGTAACACTATACGCCAGATGTTGCCGACTGCCAATTTTACCAAGAGAGAAGTCCCAAGCTGAACCAAAGGAGATGCTTCTCACTCTTGAAGGCTTTCAGCAATGCAAACAATTTTGGAAAACAGCTAATATCATTGTATATATGACCAAAAAGATTGTTTCAAAGGTAACTTTGGCAGCTAAATATTAGGGTAAATATTATTTTTATGGTCAAAATTAGCTTAAACTTTAGGAAGTCTAACAGCTGCCTACGTTTACTAATGAAGATTTTACAAGCAATTTCAACTGGTATTAGAAACATTTGCTTTACAAGTTTCTTATTCCATTTAAGTCGTTCTTGATTGATTAAATTTACTTCTTTTCATATTCATAAGTTTCATTGATGGAAGTGCTGCTCCTATTTAGGAATTCACGCTGTTTGTGTCTTCTCTCTTTGCACCCATTCTTTACAGCTAACATCTCAAACCGCCTTGTTACGGCCACAGGGTTGAATCGGACTCATTCCCTACGATTCATTTGGTAAGAATGGCGTTCTACTCTAAGAATTTCGTCTACATTGTGGAACAGACTCCCGCATGGATGTTTCCTCGAAAACGACAATCTTAAACTCTTCAAGTCTAGGATTAATCATTATCGATCTGCCAATTCCTCGTAATCTTCACTTCCCACTTCCGCCTTTTACATTCATATCAGTCACCTCATCCATTAAACATCTATTTTGAGTAAAACAAATGTGGGTACTCTTTAATGAAAGAAAAAGAATTATAAAACCATGAACTTCCCGAAAGGAGAATCAAGGAAACAGATACTACACTTTGATTGGCTATTTACGCACTTCCCCACAATGATAGCATGTGGCACAAGCTTGGCTGAATGTGAGGTTCCCATACGCGTACATCTAGGACAAGGGCAAAAATTGCTTCGTCATCGTGACTACTGTTTCACTCATAACTTGAAGAGGAAGAGAAAATGGATAATGCACAATGATCCCAGCCTTAATGCCAGGTAAATGAACCATATTTTATATGTGACCTAAGGGTTAGGCTAAAATTTAACAAGGAACAGTGGATCGAAAGACCGAGTTCAAATTCCTGTTTTCTCTTGAGAAATATATAAATCATCTCAGTAAGTTATCCAGCGAGAGGACTACACCTGACTGCTATGAACAAGTAGTCAGTAAAGATTTTCGAATGTTATTTGGGAAGTGAATGCGCATCGCCGAATAATCTCAAGTGTGCCGATAAGTGATATTTTTGCTAAGATTAGAGATATCTCTGGGGAGAGATTCTTAAAAAAAAAAACAGCAACAGTAGCATTCGCAGAATCAAAGTTTTTGATACGTCTGGTAGCTTCCAAAGCCGAGAAAGAGATATTACAATGTTTTTGTTCTGTGAGAGATGGAAAGTCAGGTAGGGAATGACCCCTGTTTTCGGCAATTTTACTAGGATAATTAAGTTTTGATATATCTTTATAAAGAATTTAAGATTATCGAGCTTCTTTGAAAAACGTAATGTCTCTTCTTTTCGTAACCCGTCAGTTTCTACCGTAAATTTCGATATTAATTATAAAGTTTAAATTAAAGTCCCAATATTAATTATAGGTTTCCAAAAAAAAAAAAAAAAAAAAATTTTGTATATAGTGATCAATACTCCTTTTTTGGCCTTGTACAACGCCAGAAAATACCTGTCTTCTCCTGCCAGGTCTTCTTTTCAAAAGAGTCAGAACAGACCAAAAAGGAAGTATTGTTTCCATGTCTGGTTTGGAGCTGTTAAGTCCTCACATTCCCATCTTGACAGAGTCCAGTTTAAATGTCATTGATGTTGGGGAATATTTTTCATTCTGCAACCCCTTTCTCACAGATGAAAATGCCACGGGGTAGTCTATCGCTATTTCCATGGCAAATGTTCTGATGAGATTCGTTCGTCAGATCCACAAGTTTAGATGTTCACAGCCAAGATTCACCATACCACTTTATGTATATGCGAGTTGGAATCATATTTTTAAATAAATAATTATATATATATATATATATATATATATATATATATATATATATATATGCAAACTTATATTACTTTTACAGACAACTTTTTATATTTTTCCTTTTTTGTCTTTTTTTGACTTACCAAATAATTAATTTCTTTCTTTTTTATTCGCTCCCTCTGTTGTTATTCATCGCTTTCGATTAATTTCATCTTTTTCAATATTCGACTTCTTTGTTCATTCACGGCTTGCTTTCCTTCTATTTCTACACTCCCCCTCTTTATTCTGCCGTTTTTCTCAGACTCGTGCACAATCCGGGATCGAATCATCGTTATTCACTGCATATTTCTATGGTAAGAAAACAGTTCCATTCAGACAGCTTCTTTCAAAGAACGACTATTTTTTAGAATATAATCCCCGGGAGATGCTTCCTCGATCACTACATACAACAATTTCATTCAGTAAAACTTTACCCTCAGTGGTACTTCCGTTGGGTATCGGACGAACAACAGTAAAAAAAGCAAAAACAAAAAAAAAAAAAAAAAAAAAACAAACAGAAAAATTATCAGGGTAGTAGGTACACCACATGTACGGCAGATGCAGAAGTAGCAGTATGACTAGGCCGACATAACCGGAAGGCGCCCATCGCTCTTCAAACTCTTGTTTTGAATTCAGTGTTCAGTGTTACACTGTACCTTGTCAAAGGCCTTCGAGTTATCTCACGCGATTGCTCTCTTGATGGATTTATTACTAAGCGCTTCACTGATTTTAAGCATCTTGATAGTTAGGTCATCAGCAGTGGCGTTAGAAAAGTGAAATCCATATTGTTTGTCGCTAAAGTATTTGTTACTATTGAGGTGATTAACAATCTTTTTTTTTATTATAGCCTCAAAAAGTTTGCTGATAACACTAAGCAGACATATAGGGCAATATTGAGATGGGGATGAGTGCTCATTCTTGTAAACTGGGCATCCATCTGACTCCTTTTATAGTCCTAGGGAAATAGTTTACTTTAGGCAGCGGTTAAACAGTTTTGCTAAGATTGGAGAGACATTCTTTAAAAAAAAAAGCTACACTAGCCTTCGCAGAGTCATGGCTTTTGATACATCTGGTAGCTTCCCAAGCCGAAAAAGGGATATTACAATTTATGTGTTATGTGAGATATTAGAAGTCAGGTAGGGAATGACCCTTGTCGTCTAGCGCGGAGTTAAATTTTATTGCCTTATCAGACGCAGAGGAGATAAACTCGGGACCATTTACGATGGAAGCCACTGGCTGTCTACCTCTGTTGAAAATCTTATTTGAAATTCTCTAGAACTCGCTGGAGCCATGTTTCTTGTTTTCAACTTTGGCTTGGACTGCTTGTGCATAGTTGTACTTTGACTCTCATGCATTGATTGCGCGCAGTTCTGAAAACGTTAAGTTTTCTTTTACACTTTCTGACAAAGATGGTTTCAATGTTTATGGTGAGCTTCAGCCACATTACTTTCAGGCGTGATACAGAGCAGGCTATTCAGTCTTTGTTCGTAGGTTTTATCAACTTTGACCAGTCTGAGGTGCCCAAGGGAGGTAACAATTCAACGGAACATTTGACCATAGACGAGGTGGGAATAAGGTCTAGGAATTTATAGATAATTCCTAGCACTTAGTCAGATGTAAGAGAAGACATGTTCTTTCTGAAAGATTTTCGTTAAAAAAATTGTAACTGAATAGAAGTTGTTATACATGTGTTTATCATAGGGGTAATCTTTTTTTTATTGATGCAGTGATTTAGTGATTCGCTTTTTATCGCTTATCAGGTTATTTAAAGCCAGAAAACATTTTTAGACTGTAAGAATATTTTTTGAAAAAATAATTATTTAATGATACAAGTCTTACTAATTAACTCATAGCTGAAGGAGAAAAGGTGGATTATATATTTTCCAAAGTTATTTGCACGTACGAGAATATAACGAAACCAAGTGGAATTGGAACTCGGCTCTCTGAATTCAAATTCCAATCTATAGTCCACTACACCAGCCGCACAGCCAAGCTTACAGGCCCTGGTATTCGCAAGTGGGCACAAATATAGGTACTGGCCCAAAAACGGCGATCTTAGGGGAACCATGTTTCAACGTGACATGGCTGTAAGCTTGCATATCAAACTTCACTGTTGTGTTTAGAAGTACATTAGGGTAGCTAAGGTAGGTAAAACGTTCTATGTTCTTTCATTTGCTTTGTTAAATATTTTTGTTGTTGCGATATTAATTTTGAGTTCTTTCATCTCTTCTTGTTTAGGTAATTGCCATTTTGACTTTAATTTATTAAAATTTTACTAAGAAAGATAGAAACGTATAACTGATAGTGGACTTCTATAAACCTATGAGTGATACCAGATTTAGCGTGTAAATTACTCTTTTTGAGTAATTTCACGTCTACTTATCCTTCAGTTGCGTCTCTGTTTTGGGACAGAGTGCGCTCAGGGGCTTCTCTGTCAAAGGAGAGAGAGGCAGCTAAGGAAAATAATACCGAGAGGTGCCCAGCCCCGAGGAACAGCTGCCCAAGGCTGCTCCCTCCCATTGCACCAGAGGGAGGGATCGGTGCTTGTAACGAGGCCAGCGCAACCGACGGTTGCGAGGGCTGAGGGGAATTTTTGTTCCTTTCTCAGGTGTACGTGCTCGGGTCCCAACCTAAAAATAGACCTTGTGTCACATCTTCTCCTAGTGGGGGAACAGAGTAAATACCGAGTGATACCAGATTTCTGAAACCTGTAATCAATGTTGGATTTGTATTTTTATTATTAATAAAGGATTTTTATTTTTTATAATTAACAGAGGATTTTACTTTTATTTTTATATTTAACTAACCGAATTACCTGCACCATGCTGCGTGTCACACATTTGTTTTGTAAGAAAATGATGATTAATTTCAAATTGCTAGAATTTGTGAAGAAAAATGATGTATTTAAATATTAACCAATGATCTTGCCGATGTGACCTCCATCTTCTGGCTTTCTCCCTCTATATTTTGGATAGGAGTCATTGCCTTATTTAAATTTAATTTAAATCAAAGGGAAAAAATTTCAGTGTTGTTTTCTGCACCAGCCTCGCCTTTGATTAAAATGAAATATTCTTATCTAAATAGCCTAGGAGTCTATACTTTGTTCAAATTGAAAATTAATTTAAATGAAAATGAAAAAAAAATCAGTGAGTGGGGAGTTGTCCTCCCACCCCTCGAGGGGGACATCTTTAATTAAAATGAAATATACTTATCCAATTAGCCTGGGTAATGTAGTTTTAGAATATATATGGTGATGGCGGATCTATCTTCTAAACTCTAGGAGGTGTTCGATAACAAACAGACAGACAGACAAAGGCTACAACTTTGTATATAGATATCAGATCTTACGGCGAACAATAATGGGCTAAAATTGTTTTATCTTATTTATTAGTATCTCTTTTCATTCTATGTGGTCAAATCTGTTTTTACTTTATGTATTTTGTTCCTTCACAATTGTAACTTGGATGTAAACACTCACCGTAAGTATAATAATTGGTAGCGTTGTCATATTTTTTTCTCTTGGTAGTAAGTGTAATATTTTTTGATGTCTGTTTTGTTTAGCGAACATATCTTAATATGTACATGCATATTTCAAATCGGGGGTAATTTTAAAGCCAGGAGAGAAAAAAAAAGTTCATGTCATTAATATATATGCGTGACCCATGGCTTCTATTGAGAATTTTATTGATTAATCGATGTCTGTGTAACTTTTTTTTTCTCTTGGGTGAGTTTTCGTGAAAGGTTTTATCGTATGTGCCGTCAGAGAACCTTTTTGTACCAAGGATATAATTGGTACGACCTTTGATTCGTTTCCCCGCTTAAAAGTCCCTAAGAGAGATTTCCTTTTCAAAAGCTTATTATATTATAATAATTTTACTTTGCGCACATGCGCACACGCATGCTCAGTGCGTGTAAATTATATATGCATACATTTATATGTCTATAAGATTTTCAACGAGGGTGCTATTCAAAATTTATGTTAGTTTGAATCACACACACACAAGTATCGTATAGACTGACCGCTACCATTTACGAGCAGAAGCATTTCGAGCTCAGTGTACAGACAACGTAGAAAAGAAAGAAATAGTTGAAAATAAGTGTGAGATTAGGATTTTTATCATTGTCGATTTCATCGAACACTGATCATTTGGGTATGTACTCGTATTTTTGTCTTTTGTAATGATGTAGGTAAGTGTCTGTGCGTGTCTGTGCGTGAATATGTACACGTATATACGGGTGTGTATGTGTTTAAAATAAAAAAGAAAAAATTCCTGAATTGTTACATAATATCAATCCTCTTATATGACAGTGAATGCTGGACAATCTTATTACAAATAAAGAAGATAAATTTGGTTCTAAAGATGGATGTTGCGGGTACCATCAAACGAAACAGTGAGCAGCAACGAAGTTTTAGAGATAATGGAAACAAAAAGGAAACTTATACTTAACATCAGAAAGAAGCAGTTGAAAATTCGTGATCACATTAATTAAGAAGGAGAGCTTGGAAAGTTTGAAACTCACAGATTATATTTAAGGAAGAAGAACAGACAAAAAAAAAACGCATAATCTAGCTCGCGAGCTTGAGAAAATAGATGGCTGCACAAGGTTTAGGAGAGATAATGAAAAGACAAAATTTATTAAGAGCTACAAAGGACAAGACATTGTGGAGAGTCATGAGAACGATAGTCCTGAAGAGACACGGCACAGTAAAAATCTATAAATTTGAGGAATATTTGCCGATGAAGTCAGAACGATCTTTACAGAGAACTCACCTACAACAAAATACACACCAATAATAATAATATAAATAAATTTATTCACTTAGCTATATTTATGAGTATTATTTGTTGTTGTTATTATTATTATTGATATCATTATTAACGATCCTCATGATATCGAGCACAATAATCACAAAGACTAATTAGCATAAATATATTAACTTCCATAATGATCCTGGTCTTTGTCGAAATATAATCACTGGTTTATATATATATATATATATATATATATATATATATATATATATATATATATATATGTATATATATATATAATTCATTTAGGCAGCATTTGTTCTTTCAAACATGTCTTATCAAAGATTATAGATGTTTTATGACTGTTGCGTTTGTTCAACGTTGTCAGTATCCCTCTCCAATTACGAATTATTCTTCGTACAAACGGCAGTTGTTGATGTACAAAATTACCGCGTATATATTTCGTGCCTCAAAAACAATCGTTTTTGTGAAGGATAATTCATAATTTAGCGAGAAAGGACACTCAATGCACTTTTAAAATGTCTATACTGTATAATAATAACAGTAATAATAAAGAACACACACACACACACACACACACACACACACACACACACACACACACATATATATATATATATATATATATATATATGAATGTAAAAGACAATAGGAAAACTGTAATAGTTGCCGACGCGTTTCGTCCGAGACCTCACAAAAAACCTACTTAGCTAATGCACTAGTCATACATAGAAATAAATTCAAGCACAATTTTGATTTGAAAAATGCTACACTCATAAAAAAAGAAAATAACTCAGTCAGGAGTAACATCCTCGAGATTGCCGCCATTGAATATTACCCAAATATTAATCTACGCCCAGGCTTTTTCCCTATTTTAACAGAATTACTTCACTCCCAAACACACGTACAGAACAGTGTCAAGAAATCAAAAGAAAATTGTTAAATACAGTAATAAAGACAATATCTCCACACGTGACAGTAAATGACGTACTTTCAGTTAACAGTATGAAAATAGAGTTCCCTTAAATTCTTCCAGTTGCTAAGGACATTTTGTTTTGTTATTATTAGTTACTTTGTTTAATAAATTCATTTCGTTTCGCCTTGAAAAAGTCCAAATCGGACGAAACACTTCGGCAACTATTACTGTTTTCCTACTGTCTTTTACATTTATAAATATTGTCATTTTCTACACAGGTTATTTTTCATATATATATATTTTTCATATATATATATATATATATATATATATATATATATATATATATATACAAATAGATGGTTGATACACAAGCAATAAAATATTCCAATAACCAAAAACACTATTCTTAAAAGAATGCTCGATGCCAAGTACAGCTAATAATATTTATTCAAATTTATAACATATACATATAATGTATATTCGTTTGTGTGTGTGCGTAGTAGACACATTTATTTATGTTTGTGGCTAGGGTTGATTTGGCATGTTGATTTGGGGAGGTTTTATGTGAGTTTCGAAAAAAATTAATTAACACAATACGCTCCAAAATCAACATGCAATCAATATATTCAAAAAATTAAATGTAATCCCAGTCTTTATGTTCTTAATTCTTTTTCAATTTCCTTTATAACATTTTTTTCTTTTCATAAACTCTCATACTTAGAAATGCCTTACGTCCTAGTGAATTTATTGTTGCTTTGGTCTAGTTTTGTTATAATATATATATATATATATATATATATATATATATATAAGTGAACATTGAAGCCAACACTCAGAGAAGACAGGCTGTTTCATGCTGGACGCGCATGAAACGCCTGTCGCCTTGCGTGTTGACTTCAATATTCACTTTTATATTTATATCTGCATCCGGTGTATCTCTGAAAAAATTTTCGATTGAGGATGAAACAGGACTTGATACTTTAACTCAATTTAATTTTAATAATTATATTGAGGTTTTCGGCTCTCGTTTTTGAAACAGGACAACTCTTATATAGCAGAAGGAATCATATTTCTTTGAAAAATAATTATATATATATATATATATATATATATATATATATATATAATTTTTTTATACAGTGGAGACTCTAAGAAGTATCACTGATGCAAAAGCTCATTATTTATTTGTATCTATGAAATGTAGCTTACTACATCCCATGAGTAACTCAGAGGGTGAAAATTGGTGCAAGGCTTATTGTATCAGGTCGATCGTCCAGAATGTTCATTTGAAGTCGTGACTCGACCTTTGACCTCCGACACAGATTGCAAATACATAACTCTCTCACCCGGGACGCCTACCATGTACACATCAATATATCATTTTCCTCTTGAGACAATTTTTATAATTTAGCCAAAACAAAGCAAATTGAAAATGGAAATATTGACAGATAGACGCGCCCTTCGCACATGTTCAAGTACGCATTCCACGTTCACACATTTCCGATAATAATCTGACGGTGCTATCCAAATATAATTTGATCATTTGAATACATTTGGCACACTGTCAGATTAGATTCTCTGCACGTATTGTATGCAAAGCCTTTCCTTTCTTTAAGTATGCTAATGAATGCATGTGGACAATAGTTTGCAAGGTCGGAGATATTCTCTGAAGAATGGATGTTTCCAACACAATTTTGTAACTTATCTTTGTATCTTGATATATATTACGTATTTAAGGAATAAGCAATTCTTCTGGTTGGAACTTCTACCAATATATATATATATATATATATATATATATATATTAAGTCACTAAAAATTAAAAGTTTTCATAAAATTAAGTAAAGGGGAGAAACACATACAAATTAAAAAATATTTTTACCAAGTTTTATCATATAGAAATTTAAAAAAAAATAATTTTGATTCCTTTGAGAATACGTCCTGAAAATTGCATTAAAATCTGACAATTGATTTTTTGCCAGAATTTTCAAATTAATGTGCCTGTCACCGCAAAAATGAGGCGAAAATTGGCTATGCTAAAATTTAGTACAACCGCTGACGCAAGAAAAACAAGTTTTTTTTTAATCAAAATTTCCAATGTTCTAAAAAGGATAAAAAAAAAATTAATAAGATAATCAAAAAAATACTTTGATCCTTCTTAATAATAACAAGGAAATTGACGTTAAAACTATGTTTTCATTATGTTTGGAGAATGTTTTCATCATGGTATGCAGATTTTTTAGAGATCTCGTGGAGGTACATATCTAAAATCATCTTTTATGTTGACATTGGATTTGCATTGACTTATATTTAGATTTTCGAGTGAATCGTGAAGAAATATTCCATAAAGCTCTAGTTCGAAGAAGGATCTTGGTGGTGCCAAATATCTTAAGAATACTTACTTCAGTGGTACTGACAAGTTTATTTAATATATTGGCAATGGTATTGTGGGAAAAATATTCATTATTTTCCTAATATCATTGTTTTATTTTAATTGTGAAAGTTTCCTTGTAAGAAGGTGAAGTATTGAATGACTCCTGCTTACCTTGTTGAAGTATTGCCAGAAGATAATAAAAGTTTCTAGCGGGAGAAAAATGGGGATCTACATTTTTTTTGTAACTAACATATATATGATAAATTTTTAACAGTGTCTCAATAGGTTTTCCGTAATGTAGGTTTTAAAAATGTTTTCAAAGTAATAATTAATTTTAAATCAAACTAAAACACCTGCGTAAATGTAAAGCAAACGCAAATATCAGAAGAATATTAACTATTTTGAAAGTGTCCTAAAATTCTCTTTCATCCAATTACCTTAATGGCTAAGAGAGTTGCGTGGTTTTTAACGAGTTTTTAACTTGTTTTGGCGACGGACGAATCTTATTTTCTATTTAATATTTTCTATGACACTAACTAGAAATAGAATATTAGGGATTAAAATATTTTATAGCATCTGGCCAAGTTATGTATTTTTAAGATCTGAAATACATACATACATACATATATATATATATATATATATATACACACACACACACACACACACACACACACACATATATATATATATATATATATATATATATATATATATGTATATATACACACACACACACACACACACACACACACACACACACATATATATATATATATATATATATATATATATATATATATATATATAAAGCCTGTTTCGTTGTATCACAGCTCATCAGTGTGGCTAGACATCCGATTGCTTCAAGGCGGGATCAAAACTCGACAGATTTGTCATCAATCAGAGATTCCACTCCTAAGCTATCGGCGCGCGACAGAGAAAAGGAAATTTGGAACGTACCTTATACGTGCTGTATACAAACGCCAGTAGCCAGTAGCCCTCAATTCAAAACTGAAGATAGATGCGTTAGTAGCATGAGTAGCCACTGTTTTTTTAATGATATATATATATATATATATATATATATATATATATATATATATAAAATGGACTCTCCCGTCGGTTTCGACGTATGAGAATCTGACAGCTCATTGATTCAGTTATGAAATTTTGTGCGATAATCTTAAGTGGCATTTTAAGACCCGCTAGTGATTTACAAAGGAGGCCACATATGGAGCAAGATGAGGATTGTGAGATGAGATCACTGTTAGATTGGCTGAACTTTTAGATCTTGCTCTCGCTTCTTGAAGATGATTCAGACAAGCAGATTGAAAAGTGCTGAGTCCACTAAAAAACGTTGGTCTGCATTCTACCCGCTCCAAGGCTAATCGCTCAAGGGTGTTATGTGTTATATTGACTGCTGACAAGTTGCTTTTCGGCTTGTCTTTGTATCTTAGCCATGGGCGTCCTACATTACTGTAGCTCTAATCTAACTGGCTCTACATTAGGATCTTGGGTATCCTGTCATCAGACATTCTTAAGACATGACCAGTCCACCGTTACTGAGACTGTATGATAAAAGTCTCGATTCCTCCAATATTACACCTGTTAAACAGGTCTACGTTAGATGTCCTATCTTGAAGCTTAACTCCACAGATTGCACGCAGACAGCTTTTATGGAAAACATCTAGCTGGCGTATATGGTACCTGTATGGAGTCCACGACTCTGAGCCTTACAAAAGGATGACAAGTACAACAGCTCTGTAAACCCGAATTTTCGTATCCAGTCGAATACCCTGCTCATTCCACAAGCGATGGCAAAGTTTGCCGAAAGCACTATATATAGAGAGGTAGCAATCCTTTGACATAATCCAAGCGAGTCCTATTAACACAACATAGAATTTGAAAAGAGTGCTCAACGTTTATTTTCATTAAAAAGAGTAAATCTTTAAAAGAATATATATATATATATATATATATATATATATATATATAGCACTTTAAATATACTTTTCAAAATATACAGTAAAATTCTTCGATATCTAAAAACAGAGATGATATAAAATAAAACCTACCAACTCAACTATCAACCTGTTGGAAGTGATCACCAGGCCAGTATATATATATATATATATATATATATATATATATATATATATATATATATGCAAATTTAAAAGAACGGAAAGAATAATTTCAAACGTTCATAACGTTAATTGAAAAAAAGTGCTCAATACCAGATTAGAACAATAAATATTTCTTATAAACTGTTGCATTAAAATCTGCAGGTTACTACTACAAAATTGCATATTTTGTTTCGACGTTTAACACGACTCATCAGGTAGTTAACAATGATGGTAAATGTTATTTAAAATTGCAATTTATGAAACATCACTTCTTTTTACATATTTTGGAAAATTTTCCATAAAAAGCAAAAAAAAAAAAAAAAAAATTAATTAAAATAATAAAGAAAATAAGAAAATTGCATATTTTGTTTCGACGTTTAACACGACTCATCAGGTAGTTAACAATGATGGTAAATGTTATTTAAAATTGCAATTTATGAAACATCACTTCTTTTTACATTTTTTGGAAAATTTTCCATAAAAAGCAAAAAAAAAAAAAAAATTAAGTAAAATAATAAAGAAAATAAGAAATCAATAAAAAGAAAAAAAGAGGAAAGAAAACGAAGGCATGAGAAAGCATAAGAAGTAACCAACACTACTACTAAGTGTATGGAAAGAAAAAAAGGAAAAAAAGGAGAGGAGTATATCCAAATTATACAGATACAAAAGAGGAAAGAAACGCATACTAATGGAAAAGAGATCAACCCTACTACAAAGAGAAGGGAAGGAAAAGAAAAGAAAAAGAAAGAGATGCGTATATCCAAATTATACAGACAGAAAAGAAGAGGAAAGAGAAGAAAATAAAATATGGAAAAAAAAAAAACAAAAAAAAATCGTTGATATAAGTTTAAACTAATGAAGCCACGCCGAAAACGAGAATTCATATTTGAACGGAAATAAAATGCTGTTTTTCCGTTTTTTCATCTTGCATTATGATCCATCTTCCCATTCCTATCCGAAATTTCAGCTAACTCGTCTTCTTGTAAAATCTGTATTACCATCGAGGCTTAATCATAACCCTTTCTATGTATCAGTAGATTGGTGGTTAAGACGATTTAAGCTGAGTCAGTGATAAATTTTTCCTTCAGAAGAAAGCCAAAGATTTAAATGCAAGTTTTTAACTAATCTGATGTATTCGAAAACAAGA
>CAHIKZ030004034.1:1727500-1792500 GCA_903632075.3 Acanthosepion pharaonis | reverse complement strand
TGAATCTGGTCAGCTATCTTGAGGCGGTTTCAACACTGGGCACTCTTCTCTCTGCCGTCCGGGGCTGAACTCTCTGGGCACTCATCTCTGCCGTCGGTGCGCGAACTAACTTCTTCTCGCCAGCTTGGGTCGAACGAACTCTGCACTCAGGGCCAAACGAACTGGCCTCTTCTTCCCGCTAGGGGCGAACGAACTCTTCCCTCCGCCGTCCGGGGCTGAACTACTGGGCATCCATCTCCACCGCCAGGGCCGAACGAACTTCTTCTTGCCAGATTGGGGCGAACGTTCTTCTCGCCAGCTTGGGTCGGACGAACTCGGCACTCAGGGCCAAACGAACTGGCTTCTTCTGCCCGCTTGGGGCGAACGAACTCTTCCCTCCGCCGTCCGGGGCTGAACTGATTTCTCTCTGGTGGGGCTTCGTTTTTATTGACGCCGTCAAAACTGGGGTGGGCCTGTCGGCGCCAGGGGTTCTTCGATAATTCTAAATACATATCCACCCTTCTTATCTCTGGTTAGGGATTTTCCTCTCTTTTCCATTTTTGGTAACTCTTTTCTCACTCACACTCTCTCATCATGCTTCTGAGGGGCGTGCACTGCCTACCCCACTTCTTCGTATCGGCTTCTCATACTTACACTCTGGATAGGAGCGTCGACTGATTTTCTTCGTGCGTCACGTGACCACTCTCGGCCAATGAGGTCCTGGTCGGGTATCTTTCCTCCTCCTTCGTGCGTCATGTGATCCACTTGGCCAATGATTTCTTAGTCGGGCGTGAACAACCCGTGGCTTTGTTTTGGAAAAGAAATACCTTGCTTAACTAAAAAAAAATTAATTAAATCGCCGTTATCATGAGCGGTTGATGTGACAACCCTCGGTTTCAACACGTGGCGTTTGTCAAGTAGTTTATCGCCAATTCACTGGACAGCTGGATTATCTGACATGGTCTAAGAAAGGAATTTCCTCCAAGTTTCCAGCCAATTTGGCGTCTGCAAAGCAGAAATAAAAATATGTCAGTTTCCTTCGGCTCATGTGTTGATAACAAAATTTTTATTATCGCAGGGCAAAAGTCTATTCTGTCAAAAGAAAAACTTAGCCAGTGAAAACTACTTGTGTGGGATTTTAATTTTCCATACCCAGTGAAGACTGCAAGTTACATCTGCGTTTTGTCCATTATCAAAATCTAACGTTTTCAAAATGGATTTCTTAATTGGTGACCTCTATTGATAACACAATTCCATTTTTCGCGGATAAGCGGAAATCGGTCAACGCTTGTTCGTAGGTGACCTAGATATTTTCGACATTTGATACCTATCAATAATAACCCCTTTCCTATTCCCGTCTCTTAAGCCGTGTGTGTGTGTGTTCGCCTATGACCCGTCTCGTATTACTTTTTCTTTCTTTCTTCTTCGTTTTCTCTTTCTTTCTCCCAAATCGCCTGAATGCATGGCGGTTCAATCCTCTCGCAAAAAAAAAAAAAAAATAATAATTATTCTTAAAACCTAAAATACATTTTGGCCTTAAATAATCCTCAAATGGTTGATAAACCGTAAAAAAGCAAATCATATATCTATAAATATATCTTTCAAATTGCGTCGATGCATGGTGCCACATTTCTTTGCAGAAGCAGTTTTGCGGTATATTTTTTTGATCATTTGGGAAGAACCCTGTAGTCACTCGTGCGCACCCATACACAGATTCTGTTTCTCTCGGTTTCATTCACGCGCACCCATACGTATAAATATATTGTTTAAAGTTTGCTAAAGAGAGTTTATAGTCATAGGAGGAGTGAACATAGGAATCAACAATGAACGGTGGCCATCAGAAGACCTATTGAGAAGTGAAACTGACAATAATTATGCAGTATCTGTCTATATTTCTGAGATGAGGTATTATGTACACTATTTACATTATTCGGACTATTGTCCTCATATTTATTGCCATATTTATCACAACGTTTCGGCCGTTGTACACCCCGGTCTTCTTCGGGTGGTTGGAATGTCGAACTGAACCTTTTATTTCGCTCGCTGGGGTAAACTGTTCTAGCTCCACATGCCATGTCTAATGGATGTCAGTTATCTGTTATATCCTGTTAATTCTCCTCTCCAAGTTCTCGACTGCCTTAACCAGGTATTGAACTCACAACTCTTTGGGTCCTGTCACTGGATCTAACCAACGCCTTTATCTACTGTGCTAGGTGTCCTTAAGTTCAGAGCGTACAATGGCCGAAACGTTGTGATAAATATGGTAACAAAGATGAGGAAAACAGTTCGAATAATGTAAATAATGTATAGTATTGATTGTTATGCCCCCTCCTCTCTCTCTCTCTCTCTCTATCTATATATATATATATATATATATATATATATATATATATATATATACGTAACCAATGTATGACTAGTAGGAATAATTCAATGGGGGGTATTAATTCAGAAGAGCTCAATGCAAACTACAGAGCATTATAATATTATATCAAGATAAAAACCTTAAAGATCAATTTCGATTATAATTTATTTTGTGAATATTTTTATATATTCATCTCTGCTGACCGAAAGTTCTTACTAAACATTTATTGCATTAACCTAACTAGTTTATTCTTTGTATGACTGCTTCATTGTAATATTTATTATACTGTACCAATCCAAAATTTAAAAGGACTGAACCATGGTGCCAAAGTTCGGGACAGCAACAGGGACATTATTCTCGCTAATGGCTCATTTAGTCCATGCCATTTTCACTGATAAAACACAAAAATAAAATTCTTGGAATTACCAAATTAATAAATTCAAAAACGTTCAAACTTAAATTTTCAAAATTCTACATTAGCATTGTAACTGCACGCTCCACAATTTTGTAACCTGTTGATAATGACATACTTCAAAAACATGAAACTTGCATTACATTTATTTTCGTCTCGGATGTTACCTGAATTTTACCTAAAAAGAAAAAAAATCCATGCTCTATGATGATAAGATGACATATCGAAATTACTAGCGGATTTATGAAACACACGGAACGTCTAAAAACAAGAATTGCATCATTCA
The DNA here is from genome assembly GCA_903632075.3 of Acanthosepion pharaonis. NCBI lineage: Eukaryota > Metazoa > Mollusca > Cephalopoda > Sepiida > Sepiidae > Acanthosepion > Acanthosepion pharaonis. The sequence goes on along the minus strand of CAHIKZ030004034.1, from coordinate 1,789,458 downwards.
ATGAGTGGTTAGGAGGTTAAATTTGTTAGCAAGTGAATTCGCCATTTATTACATTGACCTTACTAACTTATTCTTTTACATTACTTCTTCATTATATATATATATATATATATATATATATATATATATATATATATATATATATATATATATATATATATATATATGGATGGGAGAAAATGATATATACATTTTGTATACTTGAACAATTTTAGGAAAATTATGTACAGCCCTATATATAATAATGGACTCTCCCGTCGGTTTCGACGTATGAGGATCTGACAATTTAATCAATTGATTCAGTTATGAAATTTTGTGCGACAATCTTAAGTGCCACTTAAAACCGGCTAGTGATTTACAAATGAGACTACATATGGAGCAATTGTGGGATAAGATCATTGTTAGATTGGCTGAACTTTTAGATCTTGCTCTCGCTTCTTGAAGACGAATCAGACAAGCAGATTGAAAAGTGCTGAGTCCACTAAAACACGTTGATCACCATTCTACCTGCTCCAAGGCTAAGCGCTAAAAGGTGTTATGTGGTATATTGACAGATGACAAGTTAATAAGAATGAGCTAATCAAGGTAAACCGCCAGAAAACCCACACAACTGATTTGATTGAAGTGGTGAAGGCATGTCCAGAACCATCCACAGTTTTTGGAACATAATTATTATTTGGCTCTGTCTGTATCAGTTTGTCTCTGGCACCAATTGTCAGATTATCACTATAACGCCCTTTCAAAAGATTATGTTGTTGACGATGTTTGCCGCAGTCTCTGAATATGGAATCCAGTGAGGTCCGTAATCTGTTAAATATCAGAGGTCGGCAGGGAAGATTCAGAGACAGTATCGGTTGTTAAGTAATTCTTTAAGTCTTTGATATCAGGTTGGCAGTGCAGACAATTTGGGAGAAAAAAAATGGCTGCCTTTATATATGTCGCATTGAATATTTTGAGCTTTCTGAGCTTTCTATTGGTGAAATTGGACCCGCTAAGTTGCAATAAACTCTGAACAAGATATCTGTTGATTTTGGGATCTGACCCCTATTTCTATATTTCGTCATTTTCCTTTTAATACATGTATCACAATATTGTAAGCCCTTTGGAAATGTAATTTTCATTCCAGTGACGTGTTCTTCTAATCTTTTAACATACGAATTATTACAGTGGCCTAATATTTTATGTCAAGTCCTTAAGTCGTGCGTGGCTGTCTTCACAGACTTAATACTTTTCAAATAATACAAACGTCCATTTTGTTGTATATTAAATTCAGTTCCGTCTGGATATATTAACTTTGAATTGTCTCGGTGAAAATTAACTTTAACACCAGTTCTAACAGCAGACTGAACCGAGAAAATATTTTTTTTAAATTTAAGAATATATAAAACCCTTTTTAATAAACATTTACTAATATTTCCTTTAGTATCTCGTAAATAAATACAGGCATCGCCTCTTTTTAAAACTAAATTATTAGCTCTGGTCCCGTCAGCTAACTCGATAAAATCTGAATCAGGCTCAAAATTGGGGTCAAAATTAATAAATTTTGTTTCATCTGTAATTACATGATTTGTCGCACCCGTATCGACAAGGTAAGAATTATAACCAATGGGTATCGGCACCTATTCATATGTATTAAACTTTGTTGACGAATATTCAGGATTTATTATGATATATTTTCTGAAAAACAAATCTGATACCCTGCAAGCTACAAAAATCTATTTATCCGATATCTTCCCGTATGGAAAAGTAAAAATAATTAGAACAGATAATGGTGGAAAATTTACTTCTGATACTTACGAAAACCTAATGAATGAAGGCATTAAACATGAGAAAAATTGTTCTTAATCACCACATCAGAACGGAGTCACTGAACGTCGTTGGCGGACGCTTTTCGAAATGGTTGTTGTTTGCTAATAGAATCTAAGTTATCCAAAAATCTGTGGGTTTATGCACTAAATACAGCCGTATATATAAGAAACCGTTGCTATAATAGTAACATTAAAAAGACTCCTTACGAAGCTTATACGAACTACAAACCCAACGTAAGTGGTATGCATGACTTTGGTACAATTTGCTACACATATGTTGACCACAGGGCAAAACTCGATCCAAAAAGTGAAAAAGGCATATTTATTGGGTATGACAAGACAAGTCCAGCCTATATAATTTATTTCCCACAAAGTAAAATAATTAGGAAGATCAGATGCCTCAGATTTACACATTCCTTTAAGCAAGGGGAGGATCCCGAAGAAAAGAATATTAACTGCGAGGAGCTGGTCCAACACGAACTAGTATGGACTAATTATGGGATAGGGCCTATAAGTAGAAAACCCGTTCAAAATCCACAATCAGAGGAAGGTGTTATACCAGATGATGTAGCCGAGGAAAAATCAGACGTAAAACTTGAGTTAAAAGAAAATACAACCGATGAGGGGTGATAAATTCCGCGTTATCCGACCAGAAATAGAAGAAAGCTAGACTATTTTTGAATGGACCAATGTAATATCTGTGACATTGACTGTTGCTATTCGGTACAATGTATCCCGAAGAACTATCAAGAAGCCATAAATTCTGACAATTCCAAACGTTGGATAGCCGCCATGCAAAAAGAAATCGAATCTTTAGTATCAAACGACACTTTAGAATTGATAAAGACCCCGGATGATAAAAATATTATCGGCAGCTGTTGGGTTTATACTGTGAAGCGAACTGAGGATGGATCGCCAGTGTATAAGGCCCGTTTTCTAGCTAAAGGATTTTCGCAGATATACGGGGAAGATTATGTAGAAACATTCAGTCCAACAACAAACATGACAACAATTAGAATTTTGATGCAAATAGCCGCACATTATGGTATGGATATACACCATATGGATGTTAAAGCGGCTTACCTGAATGCTGCGATTGACTATGAAATATACATAAAACCGCCAGAAGGTTTTGAAAAAGGTGATAATTATGTATGGAAAAAAAGTCACTATATGGACTCAAGCAAAGCGGAAGGACATGGAATAAATTAATCCATTCCTATTTAATTGATCAACAATTTGAATCCTCTCAAGTTGACCCATGCCTGCACACAAGAATATTTAATAATGAAATATTAGTAATTCTGGTTATTTGGGTCGACGATATGTTAATTGCTTCAAAATATGAAGCTGCTCTATTAAAAATCAAAAATTCCCTAAAAATAAGGTTTAAAATGAGCGACTTGGGTCGACTATCATGGTTTCTTGGTATAGTTCGAATTTAAGGGCAACACTATTACAATGAATCAATCTAGATACATCGAAATGCTCTTATCTAAATTCAGCATGCAAAATTGTAAAACACGAACTACTCCATGTGAAATGGATTTAAACACAATTATGAATAATGAAGATGGTATAGCGGCGTGTGAGAAAGAATACAGAACATTGGTTGGAAGTTTTATTTACGTCATGACATCAACCAGGCCAGATATCTGCTATACGGTTACTAAGTTGTTCCAAAACTTAAATAAACCGGGGACTGTGCATTTAACAAGAGCTAAGCAAGTATTACGTTATTTAAAGGGAACTAAGAGTCGGTGCCTAGTATTTCGACAATCAGAAAAAAACATTACAATTGGAAGGATTTTGTGATGCTGATTGGGACAATTTCACCAGATCGTAAAAGTATAACAGGCTATTGCTTTAGATTGGCAAAAGATAATCCAATGATTAGCTGGAAATCGAAGAAACAGGGAATGATTTCACTTTCTACTTGTGAGGCGGAATATATTGCATTGTCGCAAGCAACACAAGAGGCTATTTTTCTTCAATTACTAATAAAAACAATTACAACACTGATAATAAGTGAGCCTGTAATTATTTACTGCGACAATCAGGTCAGTATTGCTCTGGCTCGAAATCCAATAATACATCAAAGATCAAAGCATATCGATATTAAATAGCAATTTGTAAGGGATCTGGTACAAAAGAAAACAGTACAAATTGAATATGTTCAATCGGAAAATAACCTGTCGGATTTATTAACAAAGCCAATTACAAAATTGAAATTAGGGGCTTTCATTCCTGTCATATTTGGTACTGACCTATAAGGTCCTTATTAGTTCTGGGCAAGACGTAAAACTGCATCCATTAGTTATTGTCTTAAGAAACGTCAGTTTTTGGTATGAATGCGAGTCCTTAGTTTCGGGGTATAAATGTAAATAGTCCTACTTTTAGCCCAATCCTCCTTTAATGACCCTCAGTATCACTCTGACCCGGGGTGATAGTGACTGTTTTAATGGGTCCCAGCTATGGGTAAAATAACAATTTTTCCACTTTTTTTGTTGTGATCACAACCCAAATTTATAATATTGTTGTTAATGTTTATTAACCTGAAGTACTTGACTGTGGACAAAATGATATAACTAATTTTTGTGGATATTAATTTTCTTTAAAAAAAAAATTATTGTATGAATGCTAAAAAAAAATTCTGAATACTAAAGTATTTGTTTCATATGAATATTGACTTTACTAATATTTTTAAAGAAGATTCCATAATATACCCAAAAATGAGGCGGTGTTGAAATTTTTTGTATTCTAAGGTAGCCTAAGAATTTGGTCTCCCATAATTCAAACTTGGTTTCGTCTCCGTTAAAATACAATCGTAACCTGGACCCGTAACCATTGTCCTTGGATTCTCTCATTATCAAAGACAACCCCCTGTCATCCACGAATTGTATTAATTCGGCGAACACGGTCGCATTTCTTTCCATAAAATCATCATCTTCTTTCTGGTCATCTTGGCAAAGAATGATGTCATGTGGACTGCGGCAAATATGGTCAACATATGTTTCAAAGGATTATGTCTACACACACACACACACGCGCGCACACACACACACACACATATATATATGAAGAAAGATAGTTTTAAGGCGTGCTATATTTATGGGATAAAGTGCGCAATATCAGAGATAGACCGCCTCTGAGTGTTGACTTCAATGTTCACTTTATATATATATATATATATATATATATATATATATATATATATATATATATATACAATGTGTTTCCCATCAATTTGTGAGCGGTGCTTAAGCCTTGAATAGGCCATTCTAACTAAATCATTTTTGTCTTTCTCTTTCGTTGTGACATCGTTGCATATATACGTACAAAATGGATGCTAATTATTTTTCATGGTCAAATTCATTTATAAGTGTATATGTTCTTACGTATCTTATGTCTATAGCTATACACACGTGTATGGGTTTGTGCGTGTGTGTGCGTGTGTGCGTGTATGTGTGTGTGTGTGTGTTCACGAAAGCAATGCAAAACACACGCAGAATACATGTATTTAGTTATTTTAATTATACCGATGGTTTCGTATGCCCAAGACATAATCTTTTGAAAGGGCGTTATAGTCATAATCTGACAGTTGGTGCCAGAGACAAACTGATACAGACAGAGCCAAATAATAATAAATAAAATATAGTTTTTTTTTAAAAATAAAGAAACGATATCTCTTTTCTTAATTTCAGTGTCAAAGACAGCTGTAGCAAGCAGTGCGAGAAAGAACCCACACACTAGTAGGAAAAAATATTTTATTGATTGTCTAGAGCATTCTTGTACATATTTAAGTATTACAAAGAAGCCTTTAAGACATTATGAGACATTGGAAAATACATTGTTAATAAGACGCGGTAACAGCACTTAAATTCATATAATGACGCTACAATATACTCTGTCGTATCGTTAAATATTTTAGAAAAAAAAAGGCTTCGAATGAAATTTAACATAAAAGGGCCGTACACTGAAATCCTCCATAAACTTCTTTTATTGAAATCCACTCTAAAAATATACTGGACGTATGAAGGAACTAGCAAAGAAGGCTTAATTTTTTTTCCGATATAAGAACGAGCGTATTCTTACAAAGGGATGCAATAGGAAGGAAATAAGTAAAGAACGAAAAAGAAATCAGAAACGTTTTAAAAAACCACCACAGTGAATAATAGTAATGGAAATACTAGCTTTTTCCTTATAACGAAACATTTGACCGAACAGCTAGTGCTACTGTCATTTGAATTTTGAAAACAATTTTGACAAGAAAATACGTTTCTCGAGTCCACTAGCTGTTATCGCTCTTTCCAGTACTAACGAGGGCTTCCGTCCTCATCCCTTGTTGGAAATAGTGTGAAATATTAAAATCTTGATTATACAATTATTTTTACTTATATGTGCTATATATTTTAGTTCTTGTTGCAGTTTTATAATACTAACGTTCACCAAATACAAGGCCCAAGTGCCACTCTATATAGAGGGTTACTGTATAGTGTTGTATGATCGTAACATGTAGAGTCCATGGGGCTATGCAGGTAAGATAAGTGTTAATCCTAAAGGTGAAGAGGTCAAGATTGTAGTGACTGGGAAAAAACATCCTGCCAAGATGTTGCTGTTGAAATCCTTAAGTGATGTAGCTTTTGTTATTTGGCACAGTTCTTCGTAATTATATAGCGCAAGGATTTGAAATAATTGGCCCGCTACAGGATTTTTAAAATCAGAATCATCCAAATCAGGGCAGTATTGCCACTAAAACACAAGTGGTTACAAGGTGTAGAATAATTAGGAACAGAAACATTAATGATGAACTGAAATAAAAGCGAGCAATAAGGTGAAAAGTAGATGGCGAATGACATTGCATTTAAATTTTTGCAGATTAAAGCTGGCTGGAAAGCATGGAGCCGGAAGGGAGTTCCACAACCGAGAAGTGCGAGAGAAGAAACTGTTAGCATAGAATTTACGGCTACATCTAGACAGCTCTACTGTAAATTGATGAGATCTTGACGCCAGTCTAGTTCTACGCTTAAATTCAGAAAATCTAGGTACCATAGCGAAGGACTCTTTGGAACAGTTACCATGAAAGTATTTATAGAAAAGACATACAGAGGTAACCTTACGGCGGCGGGAAAGAGACTGGAGCTAATACGGCGGATCAAGACCAATAACGTTGCTGATCCATCTTTGGATTTTATCAAGTAGCTGAAGGTAAATATCAGGGGCACCGGACCATATGTGGAAGCAATATTCTAAGCAATGGTAGACGTATATATATGCAGGAGAAATTCTGGAGAGAAAAATTGTCTCGTCTAACATAGCGAACCGACTTCCTTAGCAGCTGACCTAGCAATGGATCCAATAGTCTTTCCACTTCATATCCGCAAAGAATGTGTGCTCGAGAAGGCGCAACTAGTCACTTTCCTGGATGATAGCATCAGCCATGCTGATGGAAGGCAGCGAGGGGTCTCTCAGATGATTAATGGAGAGAAGTTTAGTTTTGAAGGTGTTAAAATTAACAAGCTATATTTTGCCCCAGTTAACTACCGACTGGAAGTCATTTTGAACATCGGCTTGTCAGACCGATAAGCCTTACTATCGAGGCAAGAGTAAATACTTGTGTCGTTAGCGTAGATACCAAGATGAGGATAGAAAAAAATGTTGGTCCTCTAGAGGATTCAATCGCTCTAAACCATTTTTGACCATTGATCTGTGAAAGCTGTTACATACAATTGAAAGTTTAGTCATTCTGACCGCGTTGTGTGCTATGCATGCCATCCGTATAAATATCTCGATCCGCCGAGATTATTTAAGAACACTTCTCTATGCCCATCTCTTCATATCTGTGCTTGTATATGCGTAAAGCATAGACTAGGAAGATATTAAATAATAATGCTCAAGTAAATTGCAGCTCAGTGGTTTCCATCACATCATCAAGTTTACTATGGAATATTCTACCAATTCCATTCCTTTTCTGGATACACTGGTAAGTATCAACAATAACCACACCTCTACTACACTATACACCAAACTACTGATGGTCCCTGCTACCACAATTTCAAAGGGTGCCACTCCACCAGCCAAACAATATCTATAATCTACAGCCAATACTTGCGCATAAAACGCATCCATTCACATCAGGAAGATTGCAACAAACATATTGGACAACTTTGCAATCACTTTCTTAATAAGGATTACTCACTTATAGCATATAGCTCTAATTTATATCCGAATTACAGACTTAGATGGTCATTTTCCCTCTAAATCCTTCACGGATTCATTCAATTTAGACCTGGAAGAATGTCACCGAAAAACTTCAGATCTCTTCACGGTTTCATTCACTTTTGTCCTGTTAGAATGTCACCGAAAAACTTCAGATACCTTCACGGTTTCATTCACTTTAGTCCTGGAAGAATGTCACCAAAATCTTCAGATCCCTTCACGGCTTCATTCACTTTAGTCCTGGAAGAATGTCACCGAAATACTTCAGATCCCTACATCTAGTTCTTGCCTGTATTCCCTTCTTTAGACGATGCAAGTTCCAACAACATTTATGCTATGTTAAAAGCGATAGACTCGCGCGAAAGATATTGGAAATAGATTCATCTGAGAACGGACAAAACAATTAAAAACGTAGTCTCGAGAGGCTGTTATATTTTCTGAATGACGCTCTTCTCATATTCAGTGTTGCAGATTTCTTTAATTATTCAAGACGGACGAAGAAAGATTAGTCTTAAATCAGATTTCTAGTGAAAAGTATTTGAAAATCTTCAAGTAAATATTTCTCGGGTCAAAATTTGTGATCTTAGCATACTTTTACGAAAAGAGATTTTCAAAAAAAAATCTTTAAAATGTAATTGCCAACCATAATTATCTTTACATTTTCAATACAGATGATTTTTACGGGAACAGCATGCATAATTAATTAGCAACATATCATCTAACGTATGAATTTTAACTAGTTGGTTGCGTCCTTAGTCTGTATAAATAATTGATTGGCCATCGAGTTTAGGTAGCGTTGAATTTTAAAAGTTTTCTGTTATCGCACAATACAGTTTGAGATTTCAACAAAGACGTTTCATGGGCTTCAATACAGCACGAACAAGGGAAAAGGAGAGGGTGAGAGAGAAGTGGGAGTAAAAGAGGAGGATAGAAGAAAGGAGAAAAAAGGGAAATCAAAAGAAAGACATGGACTGGGAGAAGAGGAGATAAAGGCGACGGAACGGAAAGACGAAATACTAGGAAGAAAGAAAGAAAAAGAAGAAAAATGGAAAAGAAAGGAGAAAGCAAATGAGAGTTAAAAACGTGCAAGCGGATATATGAGATTCAGTCATAAATGATTTTCGTTTTTCTTTATCAAATGTATTCTTCAAAAAATAAATTACAATTTTATTTTATTGAATTATATATTCCCCATTATCTGCAATGATTTCTTGCCACTTATAAAGCAGCTCTTCGACAGCTTTTGAGTAAAATTCCGCGGGTTTTAATGTGAGAAAGCTTTTGAAGAAATCTGGATTACATTAGAGAAAGTTTCTCTCATTAAAGCGTTTTGCACCGATCGAAAAAGGTGATATGCGATTGGTGCAGGGTCGGGTGACTATAACGGGTGAGATAGAACTGACCAAACGAGTTCCAAAAATTTTTTTCGGTGTTATTTTTGCTGTATGCGGCCTTAAGCTGTCATGGGGAAAAACAACATTTTTTCCTTTGATCCACTGTGTGTGCACAAAACACACAAAGAACCTTGAATATATAATTGCAAAGGTTATAAAAGACTCTCATGAATCAAAGAAAATTCTTTCGTTGCATGTCTTTAATATTTCTTTTGTAAATGAAATTCTTCCAGAAAAAAAAAATGAAAATGATTTAAGTAATACCCTTGTCCAAATCAGGAACTTCGTACAAACGGGGAAATTATAGAACTTCTTCACTTTCACCAGTCTTTTCCAAATTTTTAGAAAGAATCAGGCATACCAGATGTTTTGAGATTTTTTTTATCAATTCAATCCAAGCAAGGCGATAATGCCACTAAGACACAAAGGTCAAAGAGAAAAAAAATAATGAAAAGACTTTAGAAAGAACCGGAAATCCAATCTTAAACAGGAAGCAGAGGATAAACCTCTATTTCCATTCAAAAGAAGGGAGGGGGTGTATGAACCGGGCGATAGGCGAACTTGTCAACTCCTATTGAACATATCTAATCCTACGATTATTTTGAAAATAAGATCTATTTTATAAGAAACAGTTCGGTTTTAGAAAAAAAACAAACTATTGTAGACTCCGGATTAATAATAATCGTTAATGATATCATTGAAGCTTTGTCAGAGAAACATCTAACACTAGGTATATTTATTGATCTTTTTAAAGCATTCCATACTGTTGATCACAGCATTGTATTAAATAAGGTCGAACATTATGGAATTACAGGAACAGAATGGTTCGAACTCTACCTTAGGAACAGGTATCAATTTGTGCAAATTGATATCACATCTACACGAACTCATTACCTGTGGTGTTTCTCAAGGTATATTTTTTATTTATGTTAATGATATAGATGTGGTAATCCACATTGTATATGCACTAATCTTCATGGAGGGTACGAATATCTTTTTAACTGGAACCGATTATAGTATCATTTTTAAAACTGTCAATGAGTAGATACATTTTATTAATACAGTGGCCCTATTTCAAAATTTAATAACGTAATACCTATTCAACATAAACAAACACTGTTTGGAACTAGTATTAAGTAGGTCCTTCATTTGCTAGTTTCAATGCTTGTATTCGATTTTTCATGGATTTGATCAAGTTATCAACAAACTTCTGAGCCATATTTTGCCACTCCTTTAGCAATGTTTCTTTAAGGGTTGCCACTGACGCGATTTTGGTTGCACGCTCTCGAAGTCTGCGGTCAAGGTGCTCCCAAACGTGCTCTATTGGATTCATGACAGGATTTTGGGCTACCCATGGCAATGACTTGATTCCTTACGATTCCTTCCAGGGCTTTGCTACTTTACTCGTCAACAGGAAGCAGCTCAGATTTATCTCCAAACCAGAGTTTCACACCATTATTCAATCCCCCCATGTTTCTTGGTCGCCTGCAGACATTCAGTGTTCCATGTCTCATTCTGATTTCTCCAAACTTAAACCAATCTCGAATTCGAATATTGGCAGAATTTACTTTCATTTGATCAAATTACAGACTGGCAAAATTCATAATCTTTACTCTCGAATTCTCTCGCCCAGTCCATATGAAGGTTCCTGATAACTTCTAAAATCAAGGGCTTCTTTCTTGCAACACTTCTTTGATAGCCTAGCTCTTTCAGAGTCTTTCCTACCGCATATGGCGATATTTCCATGTTGTTGGCGACATATTTGACTCTCTGACGACAGTTTCTGATGACTTCCCTATTCACTGCCCTATTCGTTCGCTTAGACACGATGCTTGGTCTTCCTGAAAGTTGTTCTACACGACAATGTCTTTCTTCATTAAATTTCTTGACAATATTATTAACCGTTTAATGATTAAGCTGGAAAAACCAAGCAATTTCTCTATTTGACTTGCCACACTGATGCCATCCTATTATTTGCCCTTGTTGAAATTCACTAATTTTCTTACTTTCATGAACTTTCATTGCAAGTTATAAGTCAACTATTATTCATAGATGAGAGTAGGTTGATACTAACATGGTATTGTATGAAAAAAAGAAGAGACGTTATTAAACAAGCCAAAATTGCTGTAATCAAAGGTGGCTAAAAACTTATAGCCCACTGTAAATGGTTCGCAACAAATAGAGCTTCACTCGATGTGGATAAAACAAGTTACACTCTTTTTTTGTCTTTAGATTATTGAAGATGATCTGCCAGTAAAACTTGGCAAACATTTTTTTAGTCAAAAAGTTATTCTAATATCAAGGTATGCACAGTATCTCGGGATGCTAACTGATGTAAATTTAAACTGGAAATCCAGGCAACAGGGAGTGGAAGTTCATAAATTAATTAGGCGTTATTTGCCGAGGACGTATTTAGATAAAGCCATGAAAATGTTTTACTTCTCTTTTGTCAGTTCTTATCCGCAAAATGAAACTTCGGTATGGGGCAGTGCTAAAAAAACAAAAGTAACGAAATAAATACATTACAAAAGAGGACAGTCACGAGTATATACAAACACCTCGAAATTCCCACTGGTGACCAAATATGTTAGACAACAAAATTCTTAACATTTACGAAAATTTAGTTCCCTGTTTTAAGTTTATGTAGAAATTGTGCCACAATTTAGTTCAATTGTGTAAAATTCGAAAATGTATGAAAACTAATCACAAATATCCTACGAAGCAACCTTCAAAAGTAATAATTAAGTAATAACAAAGTATAAATTTAGCTATCCGTTTCGAAGATCTATATTATGGATGTAATTACAAAAGTACGCAGGTATAGGCTTTAAGAAAGCTTTATTCAAATGAGAATACAAGTTTCGCGTATAGTGTCCTTTTATAGTCCCAGTAAACAGAAATAGCTCTCTCAAAAAGGAGAGTAACGGGGAAACAGAGGAGACCACTCTTGACTATTCATAACGATGTAACCATCTTTTTTGTTAAGCTCTGTACTTGTCTCTCTCTCTCTCTCTCTGTGGTTTAGTTAACCTAAAGAGAAATATAAAGATATGATTTTTGCCTGCTCAGCAAACTGATTTGTGTTAGTGACAAAATAACCATTTTGTTAATTTTTAATTTTTGTAAATGTTTCTTTCTTTATTTTAAAGAGTGAGTTTGTTATTTAAGGCCTTCATAATAAAAACGATAAGTATACATCTTAATCCTCCTCGCGTATCTGTTTCAGAATTTCCTCGTCTAAAATTTTTTTTTTTTAGAAATAAGAGGCTTAGAACTATTATATTTATTATTTATATTTTTTGGACGGTTGCCCTCATCTTTATTGCCATATACACGACGTTTCGGCCTTCTCCAGATGATTGGAATTTCGAACTGAACACTTTATTTCGTCCGTCGGGGTAGATTGTTCTAGTTCCACGCCTCTTCCGGATGTCTCAGTTAACTCAACTCTCCAAGATTTTTTTCACCACTGACCATAGTTAGGTATTGAACTCACAATTAATTGGGTTCAGTCACTAGATCCAGCAATGTGTCTTTGAGGACGTCAGTGTATGAAGTTTTGGGCCTTATAAACTTAATGTCTCGGTAACTATTTTTTTCACCAGAGCTCGTATTGTAATATTTTTGTTATTATTGCTTTACGGTGGTGTAATGGATAGCGGCTTGGATTGAGGAATCGGAGAGCCGAGTTCGAATTCCAGTTGAATCCATGTGATTTAAATGAGTGAAACTACTGGAACACGTGACTGACAGGTGTTTCTTATTGCCTTTTAGGTTAACTTTTTAAAATTTAAATAGTCCTGAATGACTACTCTTGGTGTTAGCCTTTGGTTTCATCCGTAAAGACTACATTTCTTGTTAAAAAGGATAAGCCAACATGAAGATGAGCGTGCTGTCTATGGTAAAAAAAATTTGGCCTTGCCGTTCCAATACTTTTGGAAGGTAATATATATATATATATATATATATATATATATATATATATATATATATATATATATATATATATATATATTTGTGTGTGTGTGTGTGTGTGTGTGTGTGTGTGTAGGTAGGCATGTGTGTGTGTTATTTATGATTTAACCTAATAGAAAGATGAAAACTTCTGCTGTTTGAATAACGATGTAAGTAAAAATAACCTTAAAATACATCAGCGGAAATGCATAAAAATAACTAAAAATTCCCCCAAAACAATTTCAACAGAAGTTCACCATAATTGTGGAAATTGCTAACACTGAAGAAAGAATATAAGTCCCAAGAACTGTTAAAATATATGCAGTAAATATCTGCATTATTCAAACAATAACGCTTTTGCTTTTAAATGCTTCCGAAAGCTACGAAAGAATTCCCACTAACTCAATGACAATACCCAGTAAATATTTGGGACGTTTAACAAAGCAACAGTGTAGCAATAACAGCCTCAATAACCACAACACTAAGGACGATTACAATTTTCTACGTGCGTTTGACGAAACTGCAATCGATGTGCCATAGAAGATTTGATTGACTTGCATATGATGTCTATTATTCTTTCATGTCTTTTCACTTTCTCAACAACTCTTAGATTAACTTAGAATACCTGGGTAAGAGTTCTGTCGTAATTTTTGGTGGAGTCAGCAGCGAAGATATGGGCCTATCTCCACTGTAATTCGCCACTCATCATTGTCGTTATCATAAACATATTGCTTTTCTTCTATATTGTCTTCTCATTATCAGAATATTTATTTTTTATTTATTTTATTTTTATCATCCTTTTGACGCGGCTAATCAACATCTTCATTTTCTTTCATTGCTGTTTGCTTTTTCACTGTAAACTAATATCCTCCTAACATCGGTTTAAACTGATGGCTTCTTTCTTTTATATATTGCCACCATTTCTCTTTCAGTTGCTATCGTCTTGATTTCAAGGAAAATGGAATTTTTCCCACATATTTTAGTGAAATTTTCACTGATTAAATTTTCTATTCACAGGAAAAGAAGGCTCAATTGTAAACTGACACCTTCCTTTTTTCTTTATTCTTTTCTTTTCTTCGCTTTCCTAACCATATTTAAATCCAGCTTTTAATCTTTCTTCATCTTTCTTGACAATTTTTTTTATTTCTCTTCGTTTTCATTTTTCTTTTTGTTTTTTTTGTTATCTTTTCTTTGTTTTTGAAACTGACTTTCATCTTATTATCAGCATCATCATGAACTTCTATTGTCTTTTCTTTACTGTCTTCATTTTTCTTCTGATTGTTCGTATTGAAATTCAGCATCGTCCTTCAGACCGTCGCCATGTTTTTCGTCAGTGTAAACAGTTACTTTGGTGAAGGTCTTTTTCTACGATTTTCTGAAATTTGATATCACGGAACTAATTTTAATTGGATTCTAACCTCTTTCTGCTCAGCGTGAATCTCTTTTCTTGAGTGCCGTTTTCTTTCCTTGTTTCTGTAAAATAAGTATTTTTATGAATGTTCTTTGGAAATACAATGAAGTGGTTTCCCGTTTATTTCTCCTAGATTTTGAAATTTATGTTTGATTTTCTCATAGACTAGTTTCCTACCAATCCTATAAAAACGATTCTGACCTGCTATTTAATCCACAGGTGGTGGCTGGTGAAAGAGATAGATTCTAACCTTCGCGAAGAACCGGTATTTCAACGTGATATATCCATAAGCCTCTAAGCATATAGCAATCCTGATACGCAGTCACAACCTCAAAGAGGTTCCTTGTTTTGAACGACTACTGAGTCTAAATTTCACTACCAACCTAAAATGAAACGGGTATATTGGTGCCATCGCAAAAGATGCTGGAAGATTTATCGGTTCCTTGTAACGCATCAGAAAATACCAAACTCCTGGTACCATGATCTCTCTTTACAAGAGTCAGGTCAGCTGAAGAATGGAGAATTGCTGACATATCTGGACTGGTGTCTCCCAGCCTTCAATGTCCAACCTCGATAGAGTTTAAAAGCGATTACTCGGCCTTGTGGGTCATGAATTATTCTCCATCCTACAACCCTTATTCCACAGACGAAGTATTGCTAGCCTCTCACAACTCTATCGATATTATTATGGCAGATGTTCAGTCGAGTTATGTTCTTTCGTTCCATCAGTTCAGACCTTCACAGATAGGATCAAGCATCTCATGTTCACACTGGCAAAGAATCTCCATTTCTTTCGTGTTCCTTTGATAACGAGTAAGACAGTTCTTCTCTAGAACTGCTATTTTATGGAACAAAGTCCCGGAGAGGATGCCTCCCTGATCTCTCCAAGTTCAGTGTCAACCGATTACAATCCTACACATCCTCATAATGTACACTACTTAATTTCTCTTTTGCTCTCTCTTTCAACAATCTCACCCAGTAAGCCTCTACCTTGAGTGGCTCTTGAGCTATGTATAGGGTAAACTAACCGTATAAAAAAACAAAAAGAAATAATTTAAAAAAAAATAGGGCAAATGGTAAACTTACAAATATGTAAGATAGATTTTGGAAAGAAAAATTGCCTAGTACTACATAGTGGACGAATAACGTTGCAGATTCTTCTTTGGATGTTGTCAAGAATCTCTAAATATAGTGATCTACCAAGGGTAGTTTAAATGTGGCACAAGGCCGAAATTAGGGGCCACCCAGTGAGGATCGAACTCACTACTCAGTCGTAATTGTTTTAGCGAGACAAACTTGCTAACAGTTACGCCACTTCAAGGTGCCCAAAAGTTATTTTCTAAGCGTAGCTTAGATGTAGCACAAGGCCAAAAGCACGGGGCACCTAGTGACGATCAAATTCACTTTTCAGTCTTAACTGATCTAGCCAGACAAGCTTGCTAACCATTACACCACGCAGAGGTTCCCAATAGAGATTTTCCAAGCGTAGCTTAGATGTTGGCACAAATCCGAAAGTATAGGGCACTCACTACTCATTCGTAATTGTTTTCCAAGCATTGCTAACCATTACACCGCCCAAGAATCTCTAAATATATAGCAGGAACACCATACTAGATATGACAGCAATATTAAAACTAAGGAAGAATGGTAGACTTATAAATATGTGTGAAGGATTCTGGAGAGAAACAGTGCTTCTTAAACTATGGATCGCGAAGCCAAATGGAATCGCGAAGTGAAATTGTGGGGTCGCGAAAATTAAATTCAAACACTTGAATTTCAGTTTATATGTTATTTCATAAACGCCCAATATTTAACGTGATGCGCCACGCGAGTGCTGCGGTAATAAACTGCGCGTACGACGCCATTGCGACAAGTGCAGTGACAACGGATGTATTTTCAGTGTAGTTGGTTAATATCTGCAGTCGCGAAAATTCTCTTGATGAAAAATGGTGTCATAAATGAAAAAAAATAAGCGCTTGTATGGCACGTCATAGTGAACTAACTTTCTTAGCTGCAGACTTAACAATTGATTCAATATACTTATTCAACCTCCTTTCAGCTGAAAACGTTAGTCCGAAAAGGCACGATCAGTACCTCTCCCGGGGGTTAACATCAGCCATATGTTAATGAAAAGTGAAAAGTGTTCTCTCAGATGATTAAAAGGGTGTAGTTTCGTTTTCGAGGCCTTGAACACTGCTCTTCGATTCCATTTTCCTTGAAACGTTAGTTCATTCGCATCTCCTAACGTAAGGGTTCGAGACAGTCGGAAGGGGTAAATGCTTTCCAAAATTTTATGCGAACCTTGTACGCTTCATGCTTATTATGGACGATTTCGTCTGTATTCCTGCAGGGTTAATTATCTACTTCATTTTTTGATTCAGCTGCACATAGATTTCTTCCGCCATTATTTGTAAAGAAATAAAATAAAATAAAGTGCATTGAAAACAGATGATCGTCTGTTTGCTTTGAAAGAATCGAAGGCATTAAAAATGTTTTCATTTTATTTTGAAATTTTTACCGAGATTCTTTTTGACGCTGCCAATTATGGTTTTCGTGGAATTCTCGCTGCAGTATTACACCTGCTTCCATAAATCGTACTAATATTCTGCAGTTGATGTTTGCATTAGTATTAGTTGTAGTATTACTGATATTGGCTTTTTCTTCTTATTTTTCCTGTTTCTAATCTTGAATTACTATTACTTTTTGTTTGTTATTATTACCACTTTTCTCTTCTTGCCTCTTATATTTTTTCTTTTCTGTTGCCTTTGTTGTTGTTGTTATTATTATTATTATTCGTATTATTAGTATTAGTAGTACAGACCATATTCCTGCTTTTACATAGTATTATTATTATTATTATTATCATCTTTTGTAGTAGTAGTAGTAGTAATAGTCTCGGTACAAATGATGACTCTGCTTTTGGATATTATTATTATTAGTAGTAGTATTAGTAGTAGAGCCGAGTTTCTTATTTTATTATTATCATCATCATCATTATTATTATTATTAGTAGTAGTAGTAGTAATAGCAGATATGACTGGAATACAAATGTTCTTCCTGCTATTAGATATTATTATCAGTGCTAGTAGTACAGCCGAGTTTCCTGAATTTTGACATTATTATTATTATCAATAGTAGTAGTAGTACGGCCGAGTTTCCTGATTTTAATATTATTATTATTTTATTATTATTATTAGTAGTAGTAGTGGTAGTAGTAGTAGTAGTAGTAGTAGTAGTAGTAGTAGGAAGAGTATGGAGGAGTAGGAGTAGGAATAATAGTACAGCCGAGCTTCCTCATTTTTGATATTGTTAGTATTAGCAGCAACTTTTGGAAGGCAAATAATCTCTCTGCTTTTGGACATTCTTCTTCTTCTTCTTCTTCTTCTTCTTCTTCTTCTTATTATTATTATTATTATTATTATTATATATGATAGTAATAGTAGTAGTAATACAGTCGAGCTTCTTGCTTTTGGTATTATTACTATTATTATTATTTTTGTAGTAGTAGTAGTGGTAGTACTAATAGTTGTAAGACAAATGACCTCCCTGCTTTTGCATATTATTATTATTATTATTATTATTATTAAAAATTAATAGTAGTAGGTAATCGGAGAGCCGTGTTCGAATCCCCGTCGGATTCATTACATTCACTTACCCTTGAGAAAGGCATGAATCCTCTTATCCCCACCCCAGTTATGGGTAAATAGCAGGACAGACTGAGTTCTATAGCCATGGGTGGCAACGGTTCTAGGAGAAGGTAATTCTGAATTCAAAAACCGGCCTAGAGAGGGCTGGACTCTGCCAGGTTATCTTGCCCAAGTAACACCACTTCTACTGCGGCTGCAGTACATGTGGTACCCCTAAGACCCTGATGGCTCTCGGGAGTCACGATCGCAATTATTATTATTATTATTAATAGTAGTAGTAGAATTAATGGTAGTAGTTATCATAGTAATAGCGGGAAATCAATTGAACTCCCTGCTTTTAGATATTACTATTACTATTATTAGTAGTAGTAGTAGTATTATTATTAGTAGTAGTAGTACAGCCTTACTCCCTTTTTTTACATTATTATTAGGAGTAGTTGCAGTAATTGATGTAAGACAAATGATCTCCCTGCTTCTGCATATTATTATTGTCATTAATCATTGTAGTAGTAGTAGTAGTGATATAATATTAGTAGACCCTATTTTCTTGCTTTTGGGTTATACCATTAACATTTGTGTTATGTTCTCTTTTTTCGCACAGCCTTTTGCTTTCAACCGGGGATCTCTCAATGTGTCTGCTCTCCTTCAAATCATACGACCTCAGCCAAATAGCAATTTTCGCAGAATATTTGCAGAGTCCAGCATCCACAGATCTGAAGTGATGGAATGTTAGGTTTTATTACGGTTTTCTTCATATAAGACTTTAAGTTCGGTAATATAGACCCTAACGCCCCAAAGATAACTGGGAAAATAGTGGCCCAAATGTCCCACATTCTGGGCGCTAAAATCCGAAGACCGATGTATTTCTTAAGCTTTTCAACTTGTTTGATCGCAATATTAGGGTCATCAGGAAGAATCACTTCAATGAGGAGACATTTTCTTGTCGTTTTTCTTTCTGCCCCACCCTCCAAACTTAAAAATATCCTCTCTACATCCGGCCAAATGCTTTCCCATCACTTCCGCTCATTAACAATGATGGACAACGCATCAACACCTTATGGGACATGACCAGCTATTAAAGTCAGGCATATCTGCGATACTGAACAGGATATTTATTATAGCCCATGTTAATTCACCAAGACAAAACATGAGTATGCTGACATCCCCAATCAATTATGATCAGACGCCATGTAATTCAGCGTATTTGTTATTATTGCTATTATTGTTATTATTATTGTTTTTATTTCCTTTGTTTTCTTGTGCATACTCATTTCTTTCCGGGTCCCAACCAGAGACATAAGGTCAAAGTTGGCATCGTGACATTTTCCACTAAGCAGTTTTTAAAAAAAATTGCACATATTTTTCATAGATAAAGCCCTTCGTAAGGTGTGAGCTGTAATTGTGAGTACAATTTTTTTGTATTTCTTTAAGGCTTGGGCTACCAGAGATTCGTTCAATGAGTCTATTGGAATCTTTTCCAATCAATCCGAGGGCTCCAACTACAACTGGAATTGTTAATGTCAAAGTTTTGAAATTTTGATTTCAATTTATTTGCATTTTGATAGTTTTTGAAGATCTTCAAAGATACATTGCAGTCTGCAGGGACTGCTATGTTAATAAGGAGGCATATTTTGCCATTACGGTGTATAATCATGATGTCAAGGCGATTATCTTTGATTGTTCTGTCTGTGTTTATTGTAAATTCGCAGAAAATTCTTACAGGTACTATCTTTGTAACCGAGTTTGGGAGGTGTTCATACCAATTTCTTGCAGTTTCCTTTCGGTAAGCGTTGCAGATTTTCCAGTATTGGCCCACTCTGTCATGACGGGTTTTATATTCAGTCTGTGCCAATACCATGCAAACTGATACAAGATGGTCAATTGTTTATGGATAATTATCACAGAATCTGAATTTTGGGATGACACAACTTTTCAGTATGCATGCTTGGTAATTTCTATTTAAAAAGTATTGGTCCTGTGCAGCCAGAATAAAACCCTTGGTTTCAGCTTTTAGGTTTTTGTCATCTGTTTCTCTATGATATTTGGCATTATCATCCTCTATTTGCTTGTCTACTTCAGAGGGATTATTATAACTGGTTTTTATTTATTCCTCTGTAAGTGTCTCCTCTGGGTTGTTGGTTTTTAGCCTCTCGATGTTAACGTTTAATCTATTTTTGAGGTTTTCTCGGATGCTTTCGTGTTCTATAGTGAGGTATTCTATTTTTCCTGATGATGTCACGTCTGATATTGGCTAATTTGTTGGCATCAATATTTGGTTTGTTTGAGGGCTTATTTTCTTGCCAGATATTACAGGCGGATATGATCATTATTGGCGTTGTCGGATTTATGGTAGCTGTGTAAAATGCTATCATTACTTCAATATACACTTCTCTCAGCCTTTTATTTATTGTTTTATTTGTGGGATTTTCTTTTAATGGATACAGAGGGCCATTGTGAAGACTGTTCTCTGCGTGGTTTTCCTCTAGTTCTCGCTGGGTAGAGTTTCTTCCAGTTGAAGACTTTTCGATCCCAGTCTGGTTCCTCACTGGGGATCGCGGTCCATGTTGTCCCGCGTGTCGACCAATGCGGTTTAGTAATATTTTTCAGTGTGTCAGCATTATAGTTAGTTCGTGTTTACACATATGTGGGGGATGGTTTGTGGGCGTCAGAGCATATACATACCATGGTGGGCCATCACATTCAGGAGGCCAGGCCACTTCCTGATATTTTTTTTTACTATTGCTATTATTAACAAGGGTAAAATATTCATTTATAAGTGTTTCGACTCTAAGGAGAGACAATATGCTTCACCAGACTTCGACATAACTTCAATTTTCAACGTAATTTTCTTTGACTTTTTCTCTTTTTCACTCTTGTGTTCAGTATTATGAAACTATATTCAAATCTCCCTCATCCTGTTATTACATGAATATGTTTTACCCATAAATACAATTTATAATATTATTTGAAGAAAAGTTTATTATAACTGTTTGTATTGTATGGCTTATAAAATAATGAAAAAATATAAATTACTAATAAATAAATAACAAAGGAACATTACAATTGATCGAGAAGTCACTATCACCATAATCACTACCAACACCATCATCACGATTACCACCACTACCATGACTACTATTATTGCATTCCACTTTGTTTTTCTTTCTTATTTCTATCTATCTATCTATCTATCTATCTATCTATCTATCTATCTATCTATCTATCTATATATTGTTTCTGAATCATTCGTACGTCGGCCGTTAAGCGCATAATGATTTATTATTATTATTATTATTATTTCACTTATTGGGTGCTTGCACCAACTGTAAATGGTGGTCTACCTTGGAGCCTCACTATCAGAAAAACTTATTAATATTCTAACACATTCTTATTATCCTATTTTTCCAGTAATCACTTCGTCTACATAGTTCTATTTCTTGCCTTCAGTCGTTTTCTATGCTATTCAGGACAGGTCCCAGTGTTCTTAGAACAACTGATACAACTGTCACCTTCATCCTTCGAAACATCCTCACCGCTTCGGCAGATGTCTTTCTTTTCGGGTAGATACCTATCTTTTCAATTTCTTTCAGATGTATTTTATGGCCCGCCACAACGGCGAAATCCTCTAACATATTTTCTTGTTTAATAACACTAAATCCGGTCTCCTACTCTGGATTGGGATTCCCATTACAATCTCAACGACCTAGAGAATTTTAAGAGTTTCATATTATTATTATTATTATTATTATTATTGCAGCAATCATCACCGTTCATTTTTATTACTGCTATATTTGCCGTAAAGCTTTTTATGTTCAGGCAGAAAAGAATGGAATGATATTTGATTGAGATATCGGCCATTTTCTTCTCGACGTAACATATCTTGATAATCATTTATTTCCTTTAAATTATTATTATTATTATTATTATTAACCCCTTTTTGTTGTTCAGTTGTTCTGTCACGCCCATTTATTTTATCGCTTCATATCCACTTTTTCTAGTACTTCATTTCTGTTCGTCTCTTTCTTCTACGGCTTTTATATCTTCTTCCCTCTCACTCTACTTCAGTGGCCATCATCACCGTTCATTTTATAATGCCATTCATTGTCTTTTATATCGATATCAGTCTGTCCATTTTGCTGATGCTTTTCTTTTTCTTCTTCGTCGTCCTCGCCATCGTCATCTGTTATTAAATAAACAATCCAACAAATTTTCATCTCTACCCGCATACTCATTATTATTGTTGTTAATCGTTCTTACGAGAGATGCTGAAAAGTTAGTCGTCCGATCTCGAATGTTTATGGAGAATGGGAATATTAGCCGTTTCCTTATATGGAAACATTAGACATTCATAGACCGAGCAGCAGGTATTACAGTCGGATGAAGTTTCTAAAATCATTCTGATACAATTTTTCAGGAAAAAAAAAGGTTTCCCAAGTTCGCTATCATCGCCCTTCCTAGTACTGATGGGGGTTTATTTCCTAAACGTTTGCTTCAAGTAATCTAAAATATCAACATTTTTATTGGGTTTTGGAAACCTTAAAATCCTGTTACTCTACTAGATTTTGGGAATTAGGTCGAACTGAGAACAGCATCTATCATAATATCATCTTTATTTTTTCTTACTGCGGGTTCATTCATTTTTTCCGTTTTCTTTTTTTCGGATAAAAAACAAAACAAAACAAAAACAACTACCTTTTTATATTCAAACGATTGTATAAAAAACTTGAGGAAACAGTACAGTCCTCCCCACACGTACAAAAATATCCTCTACTGAATAATGTATGTATTGCATAATAGGTAAAAGGTTAGAGTAGCTGTGTTATATTTGTAGCAACTATGGAAATTGGACAGGAATTAACACTGTCTGTACGCAGACGGATTTTTGAAGCTAAGAAAACAGGATTATTTTATCTCTGAAATAAATGTTTTAGGTTTTTTTTTTCTAGAGTAAGAGCAGCAAAAGTATACCAGATATAAAAATAAAGACAAAAGAAAAAAAAATGATTCTAAACGACGCGTTTCGTCCTCTGATGAAACCTATCAAAATAAGTATAAGGATTTTTATTTTGAAATAAGTATTTTGCACAAAGTAAAAATGTTATTTTTTCCGAATTTTTACATTAAAGAACGCTCATAAATATACATCAGGCAAATTGTAAGTCAAAATAAATTATGGGGATGCTAAGAGCTTTTATTTAATGCATAAAATACGAAAGTGAGTAAATATTATTATTGAATATTTTGTCTTTATTCATATTGTCTTTTTTACAGATACATTTTTGCTGATATCTGATTTCTTACATCTAATGAGTGTGCTGAACAATTACTCATAAATTCATCTACGAAACTCCGGAGTAGAGGCATTAAATATAACATTGATCAGATAAGTGACAAATTTTATATTTGTATAAATACTATATATATATATATATATATATATATATATATATATATATATATATATATATATATATATATAAAGTTACTTAGAAATCAAAACTGAAAAATATAAATAAAAATAAAAATAAATAAACAAAAACAAGTAAATTCATCCAAATAAATAAAGTAAATAATAGGCAAATTAACAAACCCCTCCCGCCAAAACAACCGTTAGAACAGAAGACTCACAAGGCAATAGACTACCCACAATGCATCACTGACCCATATATATACTGGGTGTTCCAGCAAAATCCGATACTTGACAAAATGAAAACGAAATAGACAATCAAAACAAAAGTTGTATATACAGATACCCGACAGTTTATTTAGCAACAGTTAGAGGCACATACTACATTATTTTTCGATGTAACCGCCGTTGGCGGCGATGACTAGCTCAAAGCAGGCGCGAAATGAGTCACACGCTTGGCGACCATGTCCTTGTCCATAGCGGCGAACGGCTCCACGATGGCAACCTTCAGAGAGTCGACCGTGTTGTGAAATCGTCAAGGGAGTTGCAGTCAGGTGAGGTGGGCGGCCACAAATCCAGCGACCAGTGGAGAGAGACATTGTTGAGCAGCCACGCCTGGGTCGTCTTGGCCTTGTGTGCAGGAGCGGAGTCCTGCTGAAAGACGTAGCGGTGTCCGGCGGCGATCTTGTTCGTCCACGCTCCTCAGCACCTCCTGGTAGATCTCAGAGCTGATTCTCAGGCCCTTTTGAAAAAAGAACGTAGGCATGACGTCCCCCTCGCTGCACACAAGTCCAAGACGATCCAGGCGTGGCTGCTCAACACTGTTCCTCACCACTGGTCGCCGGACTTGTGACCGCCCTCTTCACCTGACTGTAACCCCCTTGACTATTTCTTCTGGGACGTGATCGAGGCCAAGACGAACAAGCACGCCCACAACACGCCGCTGTGGACATGGTCGCCAAAGCGTGTGGCTCATTTCGCGGCCGCCTTGGGATGGTCGTCGCCGGCGGTGGCGGTTACATTGAAAAATAATGTAGTATGTAACTCTAACTGTTGCTAAATAAACTGTCGGGTTTCTGTATATATAACTTTTGTTTTTATTACCTATTTCATTTTCTTTTTTTCAAGTGAAGCTGCAACACCATATATATTTTTGAGTTAGAGTACTCGATTTCAGGGATAGGGCGTATATAAATATAAAAGTATATTGCATGCTTAAACGAAATCGTCCATTGAATGTTAATAAGCGACCAGATTGTCTTTTGTACGGTAATCATGTTCTCCCGCTTTAAAACGTTCTACCCACTCATACACCTTTCGTTGATTCATGATGCGTGCTTCATACTACGCGACAATCTTTATTTTGATTCACCTTCTGTCCACAGATAGTGCACCAAGCTCGTTGTTTCTCAATCGAGCAATCGCTGAGTCGAGCGTTCATATATCTGATCTCGTTGCTGCTTGATACTTGATAGAACAATGGAATACTGAGTGAGGCTACATACCCATCATCCCATGCGTACGCATGGTGTGGCAAGTCAGCACTCCATTGATTTTTAACTGCATAATTTCATAATTACCTTTACTTTCTGATTGATCCTCGTGTATATATATATATATATATATATATATATATATATATATATATATTTGTGTGTGTGTATCTTTGTATTAAATAATGCAGTTTAGTTAATTTTGTAAAGAGGTAGTCATGTAATTAATGGCGAAATCAATACGCTAACAGATTAAATAAGGCATTAACCACTCGTTGAACGACGTGATCCTTGTTTTCAAAAACTGCAAAATGGATTAGATGTTCAGTCCCTATTGCAAATACTTTCGATACCACTTGCATCATCTTCAGCCATGGATGTTATTTTTCAATTTCATGTAATTTCAGGTAAAATTCCGAGACAGATATAAATGTAATACTTGTCGAAAGATGTTATTCTTCACACACACACACACACACACACACACACACACACACACACACACACACACACACACACACACACACACACACACACATATGTATTTGCATCCAAATGATAACACACACC
Organism: Acanthosepion pharaonis; assembly: GCA_903632075.3. Classification (NCBI taxonomy): domain Eukaryota; kingdom Metazoa; phylum Mollusca; class Cephalopoda; order Sepiida; family Sepiidae; genus Acanthosepion; species Acanthosepion pharaonis. The sequence continues at coordinate 1,763,555 of CAHIKZ030004034.1, read as the reverse complement.
CATAATAATATAGACACTTACACACATCATACTCACTCCCTAAGAACCAAATAACACAAACATAACACGCATCCTATTTCCACGAACCAATAAAACTGTCAAAATGACCAAGGGAATTCAGCGCAGCATGAATCCTTCTCGCTCTTATCTTAAATAACAACTTAAAAGAGACTATTTGACCAACACAAACACTGACTAAAATTCATGTTAAAAAAACAAACAAACAAACAAATGAAAACTACAGATAAAGTTCATTTTCTCCATCAAGTCATTCATTTCTGTAGTTCACGGCTACTAACAACAGAAAATTTTTTCTCCTGATGATGGCCATGTTGGCTGAAATTACTCGAGGAATCTAACTGAAATAATAAAAAAAATATTAATATACAAACCAGTGTGTCTGAAGATTTTAATTTTTTAATATTTTTCATTGTTCAAAACACACACACACACACACATATATATATATATATATATATATATATATATATATATATATATATATATATATATACATAAGTGTGTGTGTGTAGCCGTTAATGGTTCATTGTGAGAAGGTAAACATTATTAACAAATATTTCCAAATTTTGGCATATCAATGTATAGTAAATATTGTTAAACCTGTATAATTCTGGCGTCTGTTTAAATCGTTCCTTTTGTTTTTTCTACCTAATATATTTGGAACCGTTTTGTTTAAAGTACTTATTTTCTTAATTTCAAAGGCATTTTTTTACAACATATTTCAATGAAGTTTCCAAACGTTATATACGTATAGTTTCGATATATGTACTGAAAAAAAGCATTTGTCATTTTACTGTCACTATGAGCATATTGTTTTCCATTTATTAGGATCATTTTGTTTAAAGTATCAATATTCTTGAAGAATTCAGTACTCAGAATAAATCTTGCAAGTGTTCCAAAATATTTCAGAGAATTTTTCGCTTTCCAAAATTATAGATTACAATTATAGTTTACAAATATTGAAAAATAACCCCAAAACATACAAAAGAATGTCTCAGTTTAAACTCATGCCAGGACGATATGGTGCAACTGGCGCCATTTTTTTCCGACATACTGGATCATTTTGTTTAAAGATCTCTTAAATGTTCATTTTCCAAAATTATACTTTATAATCATAGTTAAGCAACGTGGTGAAAAAGATGGTCTCCGTCTAAACTTTCACCAGGAGGATGCATTTTTTTTTACAATGATGTTCACCGTGTACAATGCCCGAGAGTCACTCATGGTAGAGGGTTACAGAGTAAGCGACACAGCTTCTGCGGATATGTGTAGAAGGTAACGGTTAACACTAGATTTCAGTAGTTTAAGATTGTAGTGATCGTGGAAACAATTTCTTTGGAGTTGGTTCCACAAGACAGTGGTTTGTGGGAAGAAGCCTCTAGAGTGGAACTTACATGACTACTTAGAGAATAAGAAAGGAACGTATGTGGTTCGATACAATGGTGGGACTTAACCATGAAGATTAGGATAGGTGGAACTAAGGAGTGCAGTTCGTCTTAACACTCTCCATGGGAATAGCAATAGAGTAGCGAGAATTTTGCGACGTTTCGTCTGTGATGGCAAGGATTTGTAATTCGTCAACTACAAGTACGCGGAGAGGCTTTTGGACTCTGTTGGACTCTGTTGAGAGTGGAAAGTGAGGCCTGGGCAGCTCTTGCCCATATATGACAGCAGTAATCCATTTTCGGCCTGATCTGGCTCTTGTAAAAGTAGAGAATAGCAGAAGAAGCGAGGTACTTGTTGGAGTGGTACAGGAAACCAACCGTTTTCCCGGCATCTTGACCAATCTCGCGGAGAGCTCGTGGCTTCAACGCCTATTTGGGACTTAGACTCAACCCCTTCATTTGGTCCCAAATAGGCGTTCAAGCCACGAGCTCTCCCCCCTAGATCGGTAAAAAGTTCTGGGTTCGATCGTTAATGAGTTTAAATATTACTGGAATTTTCTTCATAATTATTTATTGCAATATAATGAATATTCTCTCTACAAGTATCTGACAGGTTTCATTGGATATCAAGTATTCTCAACATTCTCGCAGTGTACCCAGCGTATATATATATATTTTTTCTTTTTTTCTGATTTGAAAACTGCTTGTCTGAGTAATTTCACTTCTTATTTGAATTTTCAGTTCTTTACGTCTTTTTTTCCCCGCGTTACGTGACCATTCCAATTGGTTCAATATTATAAATATACCTCGCTTATTATTAGTAATTACTGATATTATTGGCGAAATTTTTCTTCCCATCAACAGGATTTGTATTATACTTCTTTTTTGATTCTTATAAAATTCTCTCCATTACTTTATCAGCATCAACCTGGACATCATTCTTCTTATTCGTTTCTTAATTCTTAACGCCATCGTCAGCGTCACCATCAAACCGATTCTCCCCATTAACACAATTTCTTTATTCTTTCTTGTTTCTTTCTTTTCTTCTTTGTTATAATTCCAAGAACAATAAGAGCAATAAAACTGACGATAATAATATTATTAATAATAATTGTCACTATTCATTAATAAGCAGTTAATTAACGTTTGCTCATTTCGGTCTGCCTCATAGGAATATAGAATTGGTAATCAAACAGCAGACACTAATTAATTTTGTTCCGACAACATTATTATTAACATCACAAGCAGAGCCAAATATAAAAACAATCATTAGAAATCCGAATAATAATTAGAATAATAATAATATTCATAATACTAATAAAATTCCCAATTTCCAGGATTCTAAAATGTGTTTTTGTTAGCGAAAACAAAACGCTTCACTGAGCACGCCAGCAATAAACACACACTGATACAAATATTTTCATACGCACGCAAGCACATACATACACACACACACATATACATATACATAAATAAACAATATACACCAAACAGAGAGAGGCTCACAAAAGGCACAGGGACAAATATGTACCTAGACATCCACTAAAACATTATTTTTTTTTATATATTGTTCCTTTTTAATGTCTTCTTTTTTCCTTCTAACACAATCAGTTTTAAATCTTTTTAATTATATTTTTCTTTTTTTTTCTTTCTTTCATTCTTTCTTTCATTCTTTTAATTTCGTGTGTTTTTACTGTTTTTTATTTCACATACATTTGAAATTCACAATCATATTCATTAGTATTCCATATTCCGTCCTTCCATTTGTTCTTCTTCCCTCTATTTCCTTAATCTTTTCGGTTTAAAATATATAATATAAACCTTTCTTTCTTTCTTTCTTTCTTTCTTTCTTTATTTCTTTCTTTTTTCTTTCTTTTTTTCTTTCTTTCTTTCTTTCTTTCTTTTTTCTTTCTTTCTTTCTTTTTTCTTTCTTTTTTCTTTTTTCTTTCGTTCTTTCTTTTTCGTTCTTTCTTTCTTTCGTTTGGTTTTATTGTTATTTTTATTTTACCTTATAATATAATTTTATTCCTTACCATACAATATTCCTTCCTTCCTTCTCATAGTCTTTTCTAACTTTAAAACCTTTTCATGCAAAACTGACATTCATTCTTTCTTACATGTTTACTCACCCATCACACATTCTCCTTCCTTCCTTCCTTCCTTCCTTCCTTCCTTCCTTCCTTTATTGGCCCATTATGCACTCTTTCTTTCTTTCTTTCTTTCTTTCTTTCTTTCTTTATTGGCCTATTATACATTCTCCTTTCTTTCTTTAGCTATTGGTCCATTATACATTCTCTTTTTTCTTTCTTTCTTTCTTTCTTTCTTTCTTTCTTTCTTTCTTTCTTTCTTTCTTTATTGGCCTATTATACATTCTTCTTTCTTTCTTTAACAATAGGCCCATTATACATTCTTTCTTTCTTTCTTTCTTTCTTTCTTTCTTTCTTTCTTTCTTTATTGGCCTATTATACATTCTCCTTTCTTTCTTTCTTTCTTTCTAGGGCCCATTATACATTCTCCTTTCTTTCTTTCTTTCTTTCTTTTTCTTTCTTTCTATTATACATTCTCCTTTCTTTCTTTCTTTATAGGCCCATTATACATTCTTTCTTTCTTTCTTTCTTTCTTTCTTTCTTTCTTTCTTTCTTTCTTTCTTTCTTTCTTTCTTTCTTTATTGGCCTATTATACATTCTTCTTTCTTTCTTTAACAATAGGCCCATTATACATTCTTTCTTTCTTTCTTTCTTTCTTTCTTTCTTTCTTTCTTTCTTTCTTTCTTTCTTTCTTGGCCTATTATACATTCTTCTTTCTTTCTTTAACAATAGGCCCATTATACATTCTTTCTTTCTTTCTTTCTTTCTTTCTTTTTTCTTTCTTTCTTTCTTTCTTGGCCTATTATACATTCTTCTTTCTTTCTTTAACAATAGGCCCATTATACATTCTTTCTTTCTTTCTTTCTTTCTTTCTTTCTTTATTGGCCTATTATACATTCTCCTTTCTTTCTTTAGCAATAGGCCCATTATACATTCTTTCTTTCTTTCTTTCTTTCTTTATTGGCCTATTATACATTCTTCTTTCTTTAACAATAGGCCCATTATACATTCTTTCTTTCTTTCTTTCTTTCTTTTGCTATTTATTTCGCTTAATTTTTAAAATAATGTAACTGATTACTCTTTCTTCCTTCTATTATTTTTCTCCCTTTTTCTCAGTCTTTTTTTTTGTTTTTAAAATTTTCTAATAAACCTTTCTTTCTCTCTCCATTTTTGGTTTCCCTTTCTCGCTAAAAAAAAAGAAGTAGACTCTAGTCAAGATCTAAAACACTCACAGACACACATCACAAATTGCGATGGTGCGACATATCTAAGAGTCATCTTACATGGTCTCTTTTTTTTGACAAAAGCTCCTTGGCAATATCTTTCTCCCTGCCCAAAATATAGAAGAAAGCATAGCCCTGATCAGAGACATCCCAACCAAATTCAACCGTTCGCCACGCTGCATAATTATCATTCCACTCTTTTCAAACCAAGTATTCCTAGCGTGATAGACGACATCTCGATAGCATTCTGACCCTAGGGAACCAATCTTCACCCTCCTTAAAATTCTTGCCGTATCTCCACCCAAATATGTTTTAATACATGGATCTTGTCTAAACAGCATTGATTTAGTTGCACCGAATCAAGTTTGGCAAAAGGACATATTCCAGGTGCCTCCATTAGGAATCAAATGTAAGATAATTAGTTGGCGAAATGTGCCAATTTTTTGTTTGCCACATTAGAATTAACGTAAATACTCGAGTATAGTGCGAGTTTTTTTATGAGCAGATTTAACGCAATAAATAAGAAGTCGCGCTATACACAGATGATTTTTTGAAGAGTTTAAAACCCATGCATTTTTGGGAACCGGTTGCACTATATACAGGTATCTCTTTTTTACGGGGGGGGGAGAAAGGCTAAAATGCATGCAAAATATTCAGAGGTAGCACTACACTTAAAGTAGAGTTATATACAGGAGTATATACCGTATCCTGTCTAAATTGTCTTAATATTAATGTGTCCGGAATATAATGACGTTTTATCAGGATATAAAAACAATGTATTCTGAATTTATTGAACTATACTTTGTTAAATATATAATTTATTTTAAATGGCTGTAGTACAACGGGAGGCTAAATTTTCAATTCCACGTTTAAAGAATGATTGATTTGTTTGTTTAACGGCATATCAAGTCTTTATGGGTCATTTAATGCCGAAATTTATTTTTCATGTGAGCTTTGAATTAATAAAAATATATGTTATTCCTCTTTCACAATTGAATACATGGTAGATGATACTCAGCTTTTATGCATATACATGTTTGTGAGGACATGGGGCGTTGATATGGACTAGAGGCTATGATATGGGTATTTTATTTTGTATATTTGTTGAAGTTATATTTTGGAATACAGTTTGATTTCTTTAAGAAATTATAGGATATTATATGGTTGGATGTTATGAAAGAGTTCTTTCATGTTGGTTGATTGTTTTGGTTGAATTTTTGATGGTATATCTACCTCTATGGGTAATTTAATCACAAAATCTGAATATTTTGTACATAATTTCCTACTTTCAGCATAAAGGTAAGTTCTTTCAGATATATATTTTTAGAACATGAAATATTTTTTTTGGTAATTTACTACAAAATGGATTGTAGATTGTTTATTTGGAGGTTCCATATTTCCATATAGTTGGAACCCTAACAGGAGCTACCACCCCGGATCAAAGTGGACCTGGAAGAACAACAACTAAGAGGTGGTTTCCTTGCTCCTCAAAACTTCCAATTTCCCGATCAGAGACGGTTGCTGCCTGGTATAGTTACCTTTAAAGGAATCACGTTTTTTTTCTCCTCCGAAAATATTTGAAAGAATGTTTTAAATTTCTACTTTGTTTCTGAAACTGATGCCACTCAAAAAATGTTTGCAGTATTTGTGCCCTTTCATAACCTTGTTTTAGTAATTTCAGCCTAAGCAAGGCAATAAAGCCACTAAGACGCAAAAGCTTACTGAATGTTAGAGAATTTGAGAAAATATATTATTAAGGAGAAAGGACAATAAAAATATCAAGGATTAAGAAGACAAAAGATAAAGACTGACATTGCATTTACATTTTTGAAGATCAAATTTGACTGAGAAGCAAAAAGACAGAAAAGAATTCCACAAACGATAAGTGTGACAGAAGAAACTCTTAGCATAGAACTTACGGTTACGTCTAGCCATTTCAACTGTAAAATGATATCGCCAATCTAGACCATGCCGCCAATCTAGTACATTGGTTAAATTCATAGACTCTAGGTACCATAGATCAAAGTTCATAAGATCAATTACGAAGAAAATATTTATAGAAAAGACAGAGGGAAGTTACGATACACCAATGGGGGAAGTGAACAAAAGCAAGAGAGTAATACGTTTTCTATTTATCAATGCAAGGCTATTTCGACGTAATGCTTCCTTTACACAATCAGGCTGCTGGAAATAAACGCCTGAAGTAATGGTACTTTCATACGCCAGTAGTTCGTAATAGAGAAAGCCTTTCATTTTTCACTTTTGTTGGCATTAGTTTCTCATTTTGTGGTAAGTACGTTTTTTTCGTTTTCTGTTAACATGCAAAACCCATTTTTCATTACCGGTAACAATGTCATGAAAAAATAAAAGTTTGGCGTTCCTAGCTGTATTCTGTTTTTAAAAGCAAGCTATTGATGAACCCAAATACCTGCTTTGTAAGTTGTCAAAGGTTAATCTTGTCTATCTATCTATCTATCTATCTATCTATCTATCTATCTATCTATCTATCTATCTGTTATGGTCCGGTTCCTTGTACCACGGTGATAGTCCAAGGTAGAACCAATAAAGAACTCGAATACGGATATGGAATAACTCAGATATATTACAAACAGGAATATATACAGAGAGGTAGAAAAGGGTTAGTACGAACAATCAGGTTTAGTAGTAATGGTCTGAACGCGACTCTGTTTCGGACTGCCTCTGACTCAATTGACTGACTCGCTCACTCTAACTGACTGACAGACTCCTGACGGACTTCACTCGAGACTTCAGACTGAACGGTATTTAGTCACCCCACTCCCCACGAGGGCATCATGTGGCACAAGGCCGGTTTAACGTTGGATATCCGAGCCCGTGGGATCGGCCAAAAATATGCCCTTTGAACCCGTATAAACGGGGTCAGGGTCGGTTTACCTCCCCGAAAGAGATTCCGCTCTTCGGCGTAGACTCGTTCGCGTTCCTCGCCGCCTGAAAGTAGAAAGTTCAACCGATCAGCCGGTCGTCCGATCTATCTATCTATCTATCTATCTATCTATCTATGTTCATATTCTAATCTATCTATCTATCTATCTATCTATCTATCTATCTATCTATAAGATCACTTTTGATTAAGATTTTGATACAGTTACGTGCATATATGCGTATTTGTAAAATCAGTGATATAAATCAGTGGAATAAAGAGAAGGTGAAAAAGGAAAAAAAAAAAAGAAAAAAAGTGAGAAAAGAAAAAAAAGAGGAAAAATGAAAAAGAAAAAAAGGAAAAAGAACGAAAATAAAAGAAGAAAAAAGGAAGAAAATGGAAAAAGAAAATGAAAAAAAGAGGAAAAAAAAAAAAAAGGAAAAGAAAATAAAGAACGGGCGAAAAAGGAAAATGAAAATAGGAAGAAAAAAAAAAGAAAATAAAAAAGGAAAAGAAAAAAAAGGAAGAAAATTCATAAAAAAAAAAAGAACGAAGCGAAAAAAGAAAAAGAAAAAAAGAGGAAGAAAAAAAAAGGAAAAAAAGTGAGAAAAGAAAGATGAAAAAAAAAAAGAACGAAAAATGAAAAGATAGGAAAAAAAGAGAAAAAAATTTTTCATTAAAAAGGAAAAAAAGTGAAAAAAAAGAAATGAAACGAAAAGAAAAAAGAGGAAAAAAGAAAAATAAAAGAACGGAAAAAGAAAATGAGAAGATAGGAAGAAGAAAAAAAGAGAAAAGTAGGAAAAGAAAATTTTTTCAAAAGAAAAAAGGAAAAAATGAAACGAAAAAAAAAAAAAAGAAAATAAAGAACGGGCGAAAAAAGGAAAATGAAAGATGGGAAAAAAAAAAGAAAAATATTTTCATTAAAAAAGAAAAATGAAATGAAAGAAAAAAAGAAAAAGAAAATAAAAAAATGAAGATAGAAAAAAAAAAAGAGAAAGTAGAAAAGAAAATATTTTTTTCATTAAAAAAAAAAAAAAGGAGAAAAGAGAAAATGAAACGAAAGGAAAAGAAAATAAAGAACGGGCGATTCAAAAGAAAAAAAAAGATAGGAAAAGAAAAAAAAAAAGAAAAGAAAATAAAAAAAAAAGAAAAAGGAAAAAGAAAAATGAAACGAAAAGAAAAAGAAAAAAAGAAAATAAAAAGATATAAAAGGAAAATGAAAGATAGGAAGAAAAAAGAGAAAAATAGGAAAAGAAAATATTTTCATTAAAAAAAAAGGAAAAAAGAAAGAAAATGAAACGAAAAAAGGAAAAAGAAAATGAAACGAAAAAAAAAATGAAAGAAAAGAAGAAAAAAAAGAAAAGGGAAAAGATAAAAAAAGGAAAAAAGAAGAAAAGGAAGAAAAAAGAACAGAAAGTAAAGAAAAGAAAATAAGAACATTAAAAAAATGAAAAAGGAAGAAAAAAAAAGAAAAGAGGAAAAGAAAAATTTTCAAAAAAGGAAAAAAGAAAAAAAGAGGAAAAAATGAAAAAAAAAAGAAAAAAAAAAAAAAAAAAAGAAAAATAAAAGAAAAATGAAAGATAGGAAGAAAAAAAAAAAAAGTAGGAAAAAGAAAATATTTTCATTAAAAAAAAAGAGGAAGAAAAATGAAACGAAAAAAAAGAGAAAAAGAAAATAAAGAAAAAGATAAAGAAAAAAAAAAAAAATGAAAAAGAAAATATTTTCATTAAAAAGGGAAAAGAAAGTGAGAAAAGGAAAAGAAAAAAAAAGAAAAAAAAAAATAAAGAAAAAAGGAAAATGAAAGATAGGGAAAAAAAAAAAAAAAAAGAGAAATAAAAAAAGAAAGGAAAAGAGGAAAAAAATGGAAAAGAAAAAAATTTTTCATTAAAAAAAAAAAGGAAAAAAAGAGGAAAAAAAAAAAAAGAGGAAAAGAAAAAGAAAAAAAAAAGGGAAAAGAAAAAAAAAAAAAAGGAAAAAGAAAAAGGAAAAAACGAAAGGCGAAAAATGAAACGAAAGAAAAGGAGGAAAATAAAGAACGGGCGATAAAAAGGAAAATGAAAGATAGGAAGAAGAAAAAAAAGAAAAGTAAAAGAAAAATATTTTCATTAAAAAGGGAAAAAGAAAGAAATGAAACGAAAGAAAAAAGAGGAAAAAAGAAAATAAAATGAAACGAAAAGAAAAAAAGAGGAAAAAGAAAATAAAAAAGAAAAAGAAAAGGCGATGAAAAAGGAAAATGAAAAGAACGAATGGGGAAAATGAAAAAAAAAAAGAAAAGTAGGAAAAGAAAATATTTTCATTAAAAGGGAAAAAAAGTGAGAAAAGAGGAAGAAAAAAAAAAAGAAAAAAAAAGAAAAAAATAAAGAACAGGAATAAAAAGAAAATGAAAAAAGAAGGAAAAGAAAATATTTTCAAGGAAAAGAAAGGAAAAAAGGAAAAATGAAACGAAAGAAAAAGAAAAAAAAAAGGGCGATAAAAAGGAAAAAAAAAAAAGAGAAAAGATATTTTCATTAAAAGGAAAAAGAAAAAAAAGAAAAAAATGAAACAAAAAGAAAAAGAAAAAGAAAATAGGAAAAAGAAAAAAAGAGAAAAGAAAAAATGGAAAAAAAAGAAAAAGAAAAAAAAAGAAAAAAGAAAAAGAAAAAAAAGAAAAAAAAAGAAAATATTTTCATTAAAAGGGAAAAGAAAAAAAAAGAAAATGAAAAAGAAAAAAGGGAAAAGAAAAAAAAAAAAATAGGAAAAAAAAAAAAAAGGAAAAATTTTTCATTAAAAAAAAAAGAAAGGAAAAAAAAAAAGAAAAGAAAATAGGAAAAAAGAAAAAAAAAAAAAGAAAAAGAAAAAGGAAAAAAAAGAAAAGAGTAAGAAAATATTTTCATTAAAAAAAGGGAAAAAGAAAGTGAAAAAGAGGAAGAAAAAAATGAAAAAAGAAAAAAGAGAAAAAAAAAAAAAAGAAATAAAGAACGGGAAAAAAAAAGAAAAGATAAAAAAAGGGAAAAATGAAAAGATAAACGAAAAAAAAAGAAAAAAAGAAAAAAAGAAAAGGAAATGAAAGTAGGAAAAGAAAATATTTTCATTAAAAAAGGGAAAAAAAAAAAAGAAAAAGAGGAAGAAAATGAAAAAGAAAAAAAGAAAAGAAAATAAAGAAACGAAAAAGGAAAATGAAAATAGGAAAAAAAAGAATAAAGAAAAAAAAAAAAAAAGAGAAAGAAAGAAAAAAGGAAAAGAAAATAAAAACAGAAAAAAGGAAAATGAAAGATTTTCAGGGAAGAAAGAAAAAAAAGAAAAAATGTAGGAAAAAAGGAAATGAAAATAAAAAAAGAAAAGTAGGAAAGAAAATTTTTCATTAAAAAAGGGAAAAAAGGAAGAAATGAAAGTGAAAGAAAAAGGAAAATGAAAGATGAAGAAAAAGAAAAAGGAAAAGAAAATATTTTCATTAAAAGGGGAAAAGAAAATAAACGAAAGAAAAGAAAAGAAATAAAGAGATAAAAAGGAAAATGAAAAAGGAAAAAAAAAAATTTTCATTAAAAGGAAAAAAGAAAATGAAAAATGGAAGAAGAAAAAAAAAGAAAATGAAAGATAGGAAGAAAAAAAAAGAGAAAATAGGAAAAGAAAATATTTTCATTAAAAAGGGAAAAAGAAAGTGAGAAAAGAGGAAGAAAATGAAACGAAAGAAAAAAGAGGAAAAAGAAAATAAAGAACGGGCAAATGATAAAAAGGAAAATGAAAAGAAAATATTTTTTTCATTAAAAAGAAAAGGAAAGAAAATGAAAAAAAAAAAAGAAAAATAAAGAACGGGCGATAAAAGGAAAATGAAATATATTTTTCATTAAAAAGGAAAAAGAAAGAAAAAAGAAAGTGAAACGAAAGAAAAAAAGGAAAAAGAAAATAAAGAACGAAAAAAGAAAATGAAAGATAGAAGAAAAAAAAGAGAAAGTAGAAAAAGAAATATAAAAAAGGAAAAGAAAGATAAAAAGAAGAAAATGAAAATGAAAAAAATAAAGAACGGAAAAAGAAAAAAAAGAAAAAAAAAAAAGTAGGAAAAGAAAATATTTTCATTAAAAAGGAAAAAAGAAAAAAAAGAGGAAGAAATGAAACGAAAGAAAAAAAGAGGAAAAAGAAAATAAAGAAACGAAAAAAGGAAAAAAAGATAGAAAAAAAAAAAAGAGAAAGTAGAAAAGAAAAATATTTTCATTAAAAAAGGAAAAAAAAAAAAAGAAAGATAAAGGAAAAAAGAAAAAAAAAAAAAGAAAATGAAAGATAGGAAAAAAAAAAAAATATTTTCATTAAAAAGGGAAAAATAAAGTGAGAAAAGAGGAAGAAAATGAAACGAAAGAAAAAAGAGGAAAAAGAAAATAAAGAACGAAAAAGGAAAAGAAAAATATTTTCATTAAAAAGGGAAAAGAAAGAAAAAGAGAAGAAATGAAAATGAAAGAAAAAAAAAAAAGAAAATAAAGAACGAAAAGGAAAAAAAAAAAAAAAAAGAAAAGTAGGAAAGAAAATATTTTTTCAAAAAGGGAAAAGAAAGTGAGAAAAGAGGAAAAAATGAAACGAAATAAAAGAGGAAAAAGAAAAAAAAAAAAAGAAAAGATAGGAAAAAAAAAAAGAAAATATTTTTCATTAAAAAGGGAAAAAAAAGAAAAAGAAAGAAAATGAAACGAAAAAAAAGAGGAAAAAAAATAAAACGAAAAAAAGGAAAAAAAAAAAAAAGAGAAAGAAAAAGAAAAGAAAGGAAGAAACAAACGAAGAAAAAAAAGAAAATAAAGAACGGGAAAAAAAATGAAAAAAAAAAGGAAAAAGAAAGGAGAAAAAAAATGAAAAAAGAAAAAAAGAGAAAAGAAAATAAAGAACGGGCGATAAAAGGAAAATGAAGATAGGAAGGAAAAAAGAGAAAATATTTTCATTAAAAAAAAAAGAAAGGAAAAAGAAAGAAAATGAAAAAGAAAGAAAAAGAGGAAAAAAAAAATAAAGAACGAAAAAAGGAAAATGAAAGATAGAAAAAAAAAAAAAAGAAAGAAAAAGAAAATATTTCATTAAAGGAAAAAGAAAATAAGGAAGAAAATGAAACGAAAGAAAAAAGAGGAAAAAGAAAATAAAGAACGGGCGATAAAAAGGAAAATGAAAGATAGGAAGAAGAAAAAAAAGAGAAAGTAGGAAAAGAAAATATTTTCATTAAAAAGGGAAAAAGAAAGTGAGAAAAGAGGAAGAAAATGAAACGAAAGAAAAAAGAGGAAAAAGAAAATAAAGAACGGGCGATAAAAAGGAAAATGAAAGATAGGAAGAAAAAAAAAGAGAAAAAGAAAAAGGAAAAAGAAAAAATGAAACGAAAAGAAAAAAAAGAAAATAAAGAACGGGCGATAAAAAGGAAAATGAAAGATAGGAAGAAAAAAAAAAGAGAAAGTAGGAAAAGAAAATATTTTCATTAAAAAGGGAAAAAGAAAGTGAGAAAAGAGGAAGAAAATGAAACGAAAGAAAAAAGAGGAAAAAGAAAATAAAGAACGGGCGATAAAAAGGAAAATGAAAGATAGGAAGAAGAAAAAAAAAGGAAAGTAGGAAAAGAAAATATTTTCATTAAAAAGGGAAAAAGAAAGTGAGAAAAGAGGAAGAAAATGAAACGAAAGAAAAAAGAGGAAAAAGAAAATAAAGAACGAAGGATAAAAAAGGAAAATGAAAGATAGGAAGAAAAAAAAAAGAAAGTAGGAAAAGAAAAATATTTTGAAAGAGAAAAGAGGAAGAAAATGAAACGAAAGAAAAAAGAGGAAAAGAAAAATCGGAAAAATGAAAGATAGGAAGAAAAAAAAGAGAAAGTAGGAAAAGAAAATATTTTCATTAAAAAGGGAAAAAGAAAGTGAGAAAAGAGGAAGAAAATGAAACGAAAGAAAAAAGAGGAAAAAGAAAATAAAGAACGGGCGATAAAAAGGAAAATGAAAGATAGGAAGAAAAAAAAAAAGAAAAAGAAAAGAAAATATTTTCATTAAAAAGGGAAAAAGAAAGTGAGAAAAGAGGAAGAAAATGAAACGAAAGAAAAAGAGGAAAAAGAAAATAAAAAGGAAAAAAAACATGTTTAAAAAAAAAAAAGAAAAGAAAATATTTGAGATAAAAAAAAAAAGAAAAGAAAAAAAGAAAAAAAGAAAGTAGAAAATAATGAATAAAAAAAAAAAAGAAAATAAACAAAAAAGAAAAAAGTAAAAAAAAAAAGCCTTTTAATAAGTAAACAAATCTATCATTAAGCTTAGACGGCTATGTTGCCGATGTGTAACACATGCCTCAGCATACATTCTTACTTAGTCATTTATTTGCAAAAGGACAACAATTTTACTCTTGTTTTAAAGTTGAAGAATGCACCAGACTGATATAAAGTAGGGAAATTTAGAGCTTGACACTTTCGAACCGGTTTCTTCGCGTATGTTGTGTTTATCGCATCATTTCGAACGGGGAAGGCCGGAGGATACGTCATTAGGATTGGGAGAAAAATCGACGTGTAATTTAGTCCGACTGAATCAAAGTATGACCTAAACATCTTTCTTCAGTAAGGAAGAAAAAAAAAGAGAATCCGAAAGTATTAAGAAACAGGAAAATTTAATCAGAAACAAAGAAAAGATTGTTGAGCGGCTATATAATATCAATTCCCCTATATAGCAAAGAATAGCGGACAATTTCCCCACAGATGAAGAGGATACTTGAGGCAATAGAGATGTAGTTCTACAGAAGGATAGTGAGAATGCGACGAGGAAGTTTTACGGAAAATTATTACGGAAAGAACAATGCTAGAACTCACTTTAGGTCTTTACTTCTGTATAGTAATGTTAGGTGATTTGCCATCCTTACCAATGTTTGAGGGAGTTTTCTGACAGCTTCCATTGGTGTATGACATCGGGTCCGTACCGAATCGATAATTTTTTGTCTGAATTTCTTGGATGAGGATTTTTTTCGCACTATTGTCCTCATCTTTGTTGATTCCATCAAAAAGTTCCGGCTGTTGTGTACTCCGGACTTCATCAGGGGCATATGTATCTGGGTAAACTACAACACTTTATTTAATCTACGGGCTAGAATATTCTCGTTCCACTGCTCGTATCTTGGGTATCGTCTAGTTCTTTTTTTTTAGTATTTCCACTGAGTGTAAGTACACACTGCCCGACTCAGGTATTGATCTCACAAGGACGCTGGTACTTTAAAGTTGAAATCTATGCGACCCATGATGAAAAAAAAAGTCAATCTTCTGGAGGTTAGCATCAGCCATGTGGGTGGGAGGTAAAAATGCTTCTCTCAGACGAGTAAAAGAGAGCAATTTCGTTATGGAGACTTTCAAATAAATAACCCACTCCTTGTCTCATTAAACACCCAATCAATGTTGAGATCAGATGCCAATTTGAGTTTATCGAAACGTGACAGAGATTGGGAGAGATAGTAAAATGATAAATATATGATAGGAAGCTGTGGAGAGCTATGATAATCCACGTTCTGAAGGAACATGGTATATAAAAGAAGAAAGCTGTGTATTTAACATATGAAGAGGGGATATAAAATATATTATGTGCGTGAAGAAATGGTTAGAGCTTTGTCACTCCGACCTTGGACCAAATCTCCCAAAAGTCGATGGGTTAAAGAGGTGAACTACTGTTATCGGTCTCAGGAGTCTATTCTAACATGACGTGCCGGTTGAAATTTCCTGAAAACCATGCAACTGGTTGACCCAAATTCTTGTAGATGGAACTACTTGGAAGCAGTCGATAGTTGGGCTAGATCGAAGTCACAAGTCCTCACCTAATGGGCCGATAGAAGCGCTTTAACTTTGATTGGTATTCTATCTAGAGATGTTGTTTCGATAAAAAACACCCTGCGGCCTAGCTACTAGCGGGGAAGTATCGACCTAAAAACTTGAAATTCTTCAAAAAAAGAAAAGCAAAAGAAAAGGCATTATGTCAGTTGGCAATCTGCCACAGGCAGAAATAGCACGACATTATCATTGAAAAGATTTGATTTTTCCCTTTCTTCAATAAAAAAAAAACAAAAAACTCATGAACAATCAGATCGCTGTTACGCATATGAATTAAATCTAAGAAAAAATTCTGGCAATCTTTTCTAAGTAAACAAAATAGAAAAAAAAAGAAATAATAAAATATAACAGCGATTAAAAACAATCACATAAACTTCCAAATATAAGAAATCTGCAAGAATTTCTCGTTAAAAATTTAGAATATTTAAAAAGAGGAATTAGTCATAAAAAAATATCACAACATTTCTTATAACATGACTATTACACCGCAGTATAGCCTGAAGGTAAGTCTGTTTTATTTCACTAATTTCTCACAGCAAGATGTTATGTACAAAACCTCGCTTAGTTTGGAACAAGGCCGCGACCTCACTAGAAATGATTACCCGACGCTCCTTTCCTCTTACCAAGTTCGTTGTAATTTCTTATGTTCAAAAAAATATGTAAAGCTCGATAAAATTCAGATTTAATGCATTATCTTCCTTCATTATTTCAAAATCAGCTTAATGAATATATGCCATTCAATATCAATGCAATGTGAAATTTGGATAGGATAAAACTAGCACACACACACACGCACACAGATTTATTAACTCCTCACTTAACGACGGTTTAAAACCACTGGACTTACGACAAGCTATACAATCTCATAAAATAAAAAATAGTGATATACATTGTAAAAAACAAAATTATTTGGTATTATACAGTGTAAAAACACAGCTTCAAATTAAATCATTATAACTAAATCATTATATATTAATCATTATATATCATTATATATTAATCATTATATATCATTATATATTAATCATTATATATCATTATATATTAAATCATTATAACTAAAACAAATGAAGTAGAAAATAAATACGAATATCCATGTATTGTATTTACAGTATGCAAACACGGAGAGCTGTTTTTTTTGTTGACGACAACAGTTTATTTTATAAACATTTAGAAATTAATAGGAAATGTTTCAAATGGTGTAAAATTCATCTTAAAGCAAGCTGAAGATGGTTCACATAATCCTTGTGCCTGAAATGGCGGCCACGTATACTTCTCACTTAGCGAACGATGCGTTTAGCGAGAAGATCGTTTTTACATGACACACCCATTAAATGAGGAGTGTCTTTATATACCTACCTACCTACATATATATATATATATATATATATATATATATATATATATATATATATATATATATATATATATATATATAAAGAACATCTTTCAACCGGTATTATATTTATTTTTCTCGTCTATATATATATATATATATATATATATATATAAAGAACATATATTATATTTATAATATATATATATATATATATATATATATATTTATTTACACACACACAAAACACACACACACACACACACACACACATATATATATATATATATATATATATATATATATATATATATAAATATATGTAAAATTGACACTGAAGTCAAAACCAAGCGGCGACTGTCTGTTTCATGCTTGAACGCAATCTTCAGGTCATAAGATGACCTGCATATTGTCGTTGCTTCGTGTTGACACCAGTGTCCAATTTTAATTTACATACGCTCTATTTCTGATACCCATAAATATAGTATACCGTAAAACTATATATATATATATATATATATATATATATATATATATATATATATATATATATATATATATATATATATATATATATATATATAAAGTAGAAATTTTGTTAGGCAGTGACCGACCACGGCGGTCTAGTGTATGGCGGTAAAATTTTTGTGAAAATCCTGTTTCGATTCACGTCATTTCATTTTGACGTTTTTTCGGCATTTTTTGGGAAATGATTCACGGACAACATGCCAGGCATATTGCCCAAATCTTTTCAAAGAAAGTTTTGTTCAAACATGTATCAGTTGATCCTAAATTCATAAAACTTCTCACAACGTTTTGCTTACCTTTCTCTCTTAATACGTATTTCAACCTATAGTAGGCATATACTATTGCCACTGCACCTGTTTCAACTATAACATAGTTTTTAAATCTATTTTTACCCCAAGCAAGTCGGTAAAGCCACGAAGATACAGTGGGTTACTGTGTGTGGAAAAATTAAGAATAAAAACATTAATAATGAGCGGGAAGAAAAAAAGGAAATCAGGAGGACAGTAGACAGCGATTAACATTGCATTTAAACTTTTGCAGATTAAAGTTGGCTGGAAAGCATAGAGATGAAGTGCAAGAAAATGTTAGCATAGAATTTACGGCTACATTTAGCCAGCTCAACTCTTAACTGATGAGATCTCGGCGTTACTCAAGTACTGTGCTTAAATTCAAAAAGTCTAGGTACCATCCGAAAAATTTACCATGAAAGTATAGAAAAAAACAGAGAGGAAAACTTACAGCGGTGTGAAAGGACTGAAGCCGAGCCGCCAGATCAGGACCGATAATATTGCTGATCCTTCTTTGGATTTTAGCAAGGAGCTCAAAGTAAATACCAGAAGCACCGGACCATATGTGGCAGCAATATTTTAAGTATGTGCGAATGGTAGACTTGTAGATATGTATGATTCTGGAGAGAAAAATTGTCTTGCACGACACAGTGAACCAACTTTCTTATCAGCTGACCTAATCATAAGCTATATTAGGAGCTACTTTGGTTATCGATAACTTAGATCTTCAACAGAGATTAATTACACTATTTACATTATTAGGACTAATTTGCTCACTGGGGTAGACTGTTCTAGTTCAACGTGCCATGTTTAATGGATGTCAGTTATCAGTTATCTCCTGTTAATCCCCCCTCTAAAAGTTCTCCACTGCCTTAAGCGGTTATTGAACTCACACTCTTTGGGTCCTGTCACGGAATTTAACTAAAGCCTTTATCCACTGTGCCATGAGTCCTTGAGAAAATAAATAAAAGGTTCAGTTCGACATTCCAACAACCCGAAGAAGGCCGGAGCGTACAACGGCCGAAACGTTGTAATAAATATGGAGAAAAAAGATAGGGACAATAGTCCGAATAATGTAAATAGTGTACATAAAAAATCATCTCAGAAATATAGACAGATACAGAGATTAATTGCATTTAATGAGAACTCTATTATACAATTTTGTAAATTATTTTCTGATATATTACTTTTTAATATCTGTCTATATTCTTGATATGAAGTATTGTAACTATTTACACTATTTACATTCTTTAGACTGTTGTCTTTATATTTATTGTCGTATTCACGACGTTTCGGCTGTTATACTCTCTAGCCTTCTTCAGATGATATTTACAATTTATTATGAACAATCACAAGACATACTGAAAACAAGAGGAGCAGAATGAAGCTATCAGGGCTGAGCGAATTACTGAATAACGTTCCTAACGAGCTTATCAACATGGTAGGTTAAAAAGGCACCCAACCTTGCTTGGTGTTACGAGGGTTAGTAAGTCGTAGGTAGCCATCATTGCCCACGCCATGAAAGGACGCCAAACATATAAGAAGAAGAATTAAACGTAATGCTTCATTTCGAAATTCCAGACAGACTTCTTTTCTTTTCTCTGCAAAGTGCGGAACTGATATAATTCTTGCTAATTTCTGCTAACTCACGATAAGAGTGAAAGCTCTAATTCAGAAAATGTGAAATGTTTTCATTACTGTTTTACACTTACGGGTATTGAAGTCACTTATTTATTCATTGCGCTGATATCGAAAAGAGCTTCTGAAGCACGCATCCAAGGAACTAGCGTTGATCAGCTTAAGCTGCCTGTCAACAGTGGCTCAAATGTTAGATAAAGTCAAATATATTAGCAAGAGGTGACCTCGTTTTCCATCTGCAGATTCTATTACTATTTGTATATTCACGCCAGAGGCCATTCCTCAAATATAGATAGATTCGCTTATCAGGCCAACCTTAAACAGAATTCTAACTTTTCCAGTACCATCCCTAATCTCTTGCAGATATTACAGCGCTATCCATTACATGCTGAATAGACTTGAGAGTGCTACCAGTAATGCTATGATTACCGGTTCTGGCGTCACCAATATATTCCATATTTTTGCAGGTGCTAACAAAGGTTTTATGGTCACGGGTACTTGCATAACTAAAATATTTCACAGGCTTTACAAATTTTTTGCGAGTGCTACCAGTGGTTCTATGGTCACGGGTACTAGCGTCACCAACATATTTCAGAGGTTTCATATATTTTTGCGAGTGCTAAGATGTTGCATAGCCCTCTCGTGTCGGGAGGTTGTGGTCAACGACGCCAATTCGACAAAATGTTGCATCTTCTTTCTCGGCTGTTTTTGGGCAGCAATAAATGGAGAATTTCAACTTAATTATTGTTGATATGTACTAACTATCGAGGTGGGGTGTCATTCCCCCTCACTGGGGAACCGATTCAGACACGAAAGAGAACACGTCTACAATACTTGACGGTTAAGAATCGACTTGCTGAAACATTTCTCCTATCTCTTTTCCCATGCTAGCTCAGCCAATCAAAATCGACTTTCCATATTATGGCCTTTATTAATGTCGACATGTACTAACTATCGAATGGGTGTCGATCCCCCTTACTGGGGAACCGATTCAGACACGAAAGAGAACACGTCTACAATACTTGACGGTTAAGAATCGACTTGCTGAAACCTTTCTCCTATCTCCTTTCCCATGCTAGTTCAGCCAATCAAAATCGCTTTCCATATTATAGCTTGTATCAGGAAGTTGGAGCAGAGATACATTTCCTCTAAAATAAAATAATAGTCTTCTAAACTATTATTTAACAAAACCTGTTCCGTGATCCAACATATTCACACGTTTGTTTTAAATGGCCATATATTTATCTCTTTACACAATTTAAAGGATAGTGTTATGGAGGGATGGCGAAAGACGCATTCCAAAAGCTAGGCAGAGTATTGCGAAACAGGAGGATTCCGTTGGTTACGAAGAAAAGAATACTAAGCTGTTACGTGGCATCTGTCCTTTTTTACGACAGCGAATATTGGACGATTTTCTTAAAGATGAAGCAGAAACTCGAGACGAAGGCGATGTAGTTCTACAGAAGGATCATAAGTATATCATGAGCCGAGCGTGTCAGCAGCGTTGAGGTCTTATGGAGTATGAAAACAAGGAAGAGGCTATTTACATTATTCGGATAATTGTCCTCATCTTTGTCGCCATATTTGTTACAACGTTTCGTTCCGTTGTAACCACCAGCCTTCTTCAGGTGGTTGGAATGTCGAACTGAACCCTTTATTTCGCTCAAGGACACATGGCATAGTAGATAAAGGCGTTAGTTAGATCAAGTGACAGGGCCCAAAGAATGTGAGTTCAATACCTGGTTAAGGCGGTGGAGAACTTGGAGAGGGAATTAAGCAGGGGATAACTGATAACTGACATCCATTAGATGGAACTAGAAAAGTCTACCCCAATGAGCAAAATAAAGGGTTCAGTTCGACATTCCAACCACCTGAAGAAGGCCGGAGCGTTCAACTTCCTGTCTCGGAGCTCTTAATAAACTTTGTCTTTCTGTAATTTGTCTTTAGACCT
The DNA here is from genome assembly GCA_903632075.3 of Acanthosepion pharaonis. Classification (NCBI taxonomy): domain Eukaryota; kingdom Metazoa; phylum Mollusca; class Cephalopoda; order Sepiida; family Sepiidae; genus Acanthosepion; species Acanthosepion pharaonis. The sequence goes on along the minus strand of CAHIKZ030004034.1, from coordinate 1,742,426 downwards.
TTTCCGCCTGCCATTTATTCAAGATCACTTTGTATGTAATGCTTTGCTTTCCCCTTCCCTATTGACCTCTGTTTCCCCCGTGGGTATCATATTTTCTAAGCTGTCTTTCCTTATTATGTACTCCAGAAATCTCTTTCTGATGTTAAGTATTAGTTTCCTTTTTGTTTGCATTTTCTCCAAAACTTCGTCGTTGGTAACACATCCGGTCCGCGGTATCCTCAACATCCAACCAAATTACTGTTGCTTCAAGAACCTTCTTCATCTTTGAGGCGATCATCTAGCGCTCACAGCCATACAGGAGGACAGATATCGCGTATCAAATACTCTAGCGAAAGTTTTCTATTTCTTACACTTTCCGTTCTCTGTTAAAACACTTCCCAGATATTTAAATTTCTCTACTTGTTTGATTCTGCCATCTTTGATTTGCAATTCACAATTTGAGTTCATCCTTTTGCTACCAACAATGTCTCCTGTCTTCTTGGAGTTAATGTTTAATCCTTTCTTCTCGTTTCTACCTTTTGTAGGAGTCTGTGTAGATTTCTTTCTGTATCTGCTTTCATCATTATGTCATCTGCATACCTTATGTTTCTAAGATTGTAGCCGCAAATAATAAATGCTGGTAGGAATTCTAGTTCCCTGAGAATCGCCTCGATGTATAGGTTGAATAAGTCCGGTGTAGAGCTCGAAAATGCTTTCTTATTTTCTTTGAAAATGTATTTTGTTTGGTATCCATTTAAGGATTTTTTTTTAGTCACTATTTCAAGTGGCTTGATTTTCATCAAAATAAATATAGCTGACTAATTGGTTAGTTTTGATATAATTAATTCTGCCTTTAGTTTTAATGTCAAAAGCGACATATACAGTATGGTCCAAAAGTCCTGTCACCCACTACCAAATAGAACTACAGAACAAGCAATACAGTAATACAAAACACATGGTCTGGATTCAGTTTATTCATTTTCATTGACGATAAACACATCGAGAAGGTCTGTAGGAGCTCATGTTAACCAGCTGAAATCGAAAATTATATTATATAGGGGTGACAAGACTTTCGGACCACCCTGTATAATTCTGTTCATAACTTATATGGCCTATGAGATGTTTTCTTAACATAAAGCTGTGTTTTTAAAGTTCTGTTCCATAAGTTTTTGTTTTTTGTAGTTGATCAACTACAGATCAATTATGTCATTTATAAGAATTGAAAATTCTGAATCAAGATTTAGAAAAATGTGTACAATATACAAACGTACATCGATCAACGTTTAAATAATTTTCTTTTTTGTCTTGCGTGTTACACAATATAGTTGTTCTTAGACATAATAACCGCTGGCATTGAAATATCTGTCTATTGCAACAATGTAAAATATAGAAAATCAATCGCGACAAGAGGCAGGATGTATTTCAACTCATGTAACTAAAAGAATTCTTGACAAACAGTTTCGGCTAACGTTCCGGCACCACCAGTGATACTATGCCTTCACGTGAGTCAGATCAAAGAAAATATAAGGCATTTCTACCATATCTGAGCCTTGACAGAAAAAAATACGCGGTCTTGTGGTTGATTAATTATTTTACACTCTAAAATCTCTTTCCCACGGATGTAACGTTGACAGACTCTCGTTACTCTTCCACAGCAAATGTTCAGGCGAACTTTATTTTTTTACAGTAACATTCACCCTATACAAGGCTCGGGGGCCACTCGAGGTAGAGTGTTTCGATAAGTTGTAGTTTATATGGATATGAGAAGGGGGATATAACGATTGACTCTAAACTTGAACAGGTTAAGCTTTTAGTGATCGTACTCTAGGGAGTCTGTTTCACAAGACAGCAGGAAGAAGCTGTTTGAGTGGAACTTGCTTCTCGCCGATGGAATACGGAGGGAATGTGTGTTATTTCGTGGAGAGGCTCCTGAGGGGATACTTCCCTGTTCCCTACAATTTTCATGTCTAGATCAAGTCTAGGGTATCTGTCTTACTTATCGTCATAATCTGCACTTACGTCATTTTATTAGGCCTATGCAACAACCTTATTTATTAACCGTTGACATTGAGTAGCTCTTGGGACAGTATCAGGTGAACATTTAGTAAATAATAAGTTTTTTTTATCTCCCAGTTTAGTTGGATTCAAATAGACATTTTAAATACGATTTTCTGGAAAGTGAAAAAATTGCAGAATTATCCAATTTGACAAATAACTGCGAACAACTGTTAAATGTGTTTGTCTAAAGATAGCACAAAAGTATTTTCTCTTTTAGACGCAGGATGTCTTAGTGATACGACGTCTCCTCTTTAGGATCCCTTTTTTTTAAAACTGAACCTAAATGCCTTAAGTTTATTTGATAGCACATAGACATAACTAATAATTCTACCAAACCAACAAAATATCATTCTTTTTCAAAATAAAAGTTTCTCAGAACCGTTCACATAATCTTTGAGCACAATGAGGCCATCAACTCCCAATGCGCATTAATTCTCCCAGTTTGCATTATTTCTATATAGTTTGCCCTGGCATCAAAATATGTTTCTATTAAATTTACGTAATTATTTTTATATTCATTCGCACTCTGTTGTTTAAGGAAATTCCCATGCGTCCAAAATTCAAGCGACTAATACTCCTCTCCATCTCTTTCACTTAATATATCTCTTCAACAATTGGTAATTTCGCCACATGATATTCGAAAGTGAGTAAATGGATGAGCAACTGAAAAGAAGGCATCAGATGATTTTACGATATGAAGAACTTCGTCAACTTCTTCCACACGTAGCATATTTTTCAACCGTTGTTCCAAGATATTCGTTTTATAATACATTTATTCCTCAGTTCCACAAATTGAAAGACAGAAAAATAATCCATTGCATCTAGAATTGTTATCTTATGGTAGAATTTACTAATTAACTATAAGATTTTGTAGACTCATGGAAATTCAGAAAAAAATACTTTAAATATAACAAAAAACTCACGGGGTTTGTGGTCTGGGGAATTAGCTGGCCAAATGTAAGGGGTGAGGTGGTCGCAGAAATTGTCTGACAGCTAAGACTGAGTTCTGCTTGTGTTTCATAGTTCAGAGTCCTGTTACCAGACATAGGAACTTCCAGTAATTACCCTTTTGGCCCATGACAGCACTACTTCCTAAAAACACTTGATGTAGGCCTCTTTGTGGAATCTGAGACCCTCACCAGCAAATTCAAGAGTTCTTTTCTCATTAGAACGATTAGAGTGAGTTTTACGAGCTGCCTTCCTAATCACTATTAGACTCATCCAACTCTTTCCAAATCCTCTGCATTGTCCTCAGATTGACACCCAATCACTTTGAAATGTTTGTATTAGAGCTTACGGCGCGAATACCAAGCAATACAGCTTGCCATTTTCAAATTTCTGGAGGAATGAATTGCATCATGGGGCTCCTTTTCTCATAGGCAGTACCCAACTGACCCTACTATATTCTGCAGTCGACAAAATCAAAAACAAAAAATGGGCATGAGCCAGAATTAAAAATATCGAAAATTTTCCCATCGCATCCTCTGTGTGTGTATGTGTGTATATATACTCGACTCTCCTCCTGTCGAGATTCGACGTATGAGGGTCAAGCAGATCAGTTCCTAGGAAACCGACAGCCCGACAACAGCACATGAGATTTGATTACAGTGGTGAAGGTTTCATGCAGGACCATCCACACTTTTTGAAGGGCCGAATACAGAGACCTGGTGCACTACGTGCCACAAGGTCCCCAAACGACCCTCCGCAAGTTTTGAATTCAGAATTTTCCTTCTCCTAGACCAGTTGCCATCCAAGGCTATAGAACCCAGTCTGTCCTGCTATTTACCCATAGCTGGAGGGAGAAGAAGAGGATTCACACCTTTCCCAAGGGTATTAGCACGTAAGTGAATGTAATGAATTGACTGAATTCGAACTCAGCTCTCCGATTCCGCAATCCAAGCCGCTATTTCTACACCGTGTGTGTATATATATATATATATATATATATATATATATATATATATATATATATATATATATATATATATATATATATATATATATATATATATATATATATATATATATCCATCGACATACTGTTTAGCTGTATCACAGCTCATCAGTGTAGCTAGACATCAGATTGCTTTAAGTAGGGATCGAAATCCGACTGATTTGGCATTCGTCGGAGATCCTACCACCATCGTCGCATGGCAGCGAGTAAGGGAAATTTTAACGTTTTTACTATATGAAAGATCTCAGTAGCTAGGAGAGCTCTATTCTCATTGAAGAGGATTGAATTAGTAGCATATAATATCTATGTATATGTGTGTATGTGTGTGCCTGTGCGTATTCTTTGTTAATTTTTTTTAACCCGATCAAGTAAGGTTAAATCCTAAATATTCTAGGAATTTTTGTTTTCATCTCTATGGATTTTCGATAAAACCGTCATTGTCAATACAAAAGGTAAATGAAGCAAGAGCCAGCCATGTGCAGATATTTCCAGTTCCACTAATTTCCCGTCTTGTACGTGTTCAACCATACAGGTAAATACTTAGACTAAGATTATGTCTTCTTTCACTAAAATTTTTATCGCAGTAAAATTCTTAATCAAATTCGGTTAACGAGTCTCAGAGATGACTTGAATTCAAAACAGTTTCTATCTCCGGATTTGCAAGTGGGAAACTGAAAGCGTATTCAACGTGATAGCGTGTAAGTATCAGTTCTCTTCTAGGAGATACGCCCATTCTCTCATATGGCATTCTGATGTAAAAAAAAAAATAAAAGATACTCGTTTAGAAGAATACCTATCGGTAAAAAAAAAGGTGTTGAAGAATTCTTTAACCACACCCCTTATTACTCGTATTTCTAAAACACCCGATGCTTGAGAATATAAATGTCGAACACATATGGGCATCTTGTATTCACTGTCTATGCTGCTAGATAATGTCTGAGCTGAAGTTACACGATTTCCTTAACAAGTTCATTATGAAATTACACGACATAAGGGAAAAAGAAACTTAGAAAACAATAATAATGTGTCTTGATTTAGACATGAAAAAGTAGAAGAGAAATGTACAAAGTCTGATAGAATTGCATCTAACTTAATCATTCTTATTTTTCAAAAATTTCAAATTTCAAATCAAGCGAGTCAAAAAGATTCAATTTCAAGAGAAAGTAAAGGAAAGAAAAGCCCATGCGAGACTTTGTGCCACAAAGAAGGAATTTTGGAGAAAACAGACTCTCTCAAATGGAATACAGGGGAAATGTAGGTAATTCAATTCCGTGGACGTAGCAGAGCGAGTGAGTCATGGCTGTAATATCTGGAACTAAAGGGTGGACTAATCTGAACATTTGACACAGAAAAGTGAAAGAGTGAAATAATACATAACATTAATGAATATTTTCCTATTTACAATATATATATATATATATATATATATATATATATATATATATATATATATATATATATATTAAGCATTACGCCCTGAGCAAGGCGTGAAGCCACTAGGATGCAGGGGGTTCCGGAAGATTTGGAGCGAGATCGGATAGGAGTGATAGAAGAAAGGATGAGGAGAAGGATAGTGGGTAGATCAAGGTAACTGGAGGTGTCGATTGACACTACATTTGAATAGTTGGAGATTTTAGCTTTCAGGGAAACAGTAATTGGGAATGGTGTTTCACAGGAGGAAGGTGCGAAGTATGAAGCTATTGGAGTAGAAGAGACGGCTACATTTAAAAATTTCTACAGTGTAAGGGTGGGAGCGCGATGCCAGCCTCGTAGGGCGTTTGAATTCATGGAATCTGGGAACCAGTGAAAGCAGCTCATTGGAGCAATTACCATGAAAGTATTTGTAGAAAAAACAGAGAGAGGCGACGGCGCGTCTGTGAGAGAGTGACCGCAGACGAGACGCCAGATTAGGGCAAATTAGGTTGCATATCCGTCTCTGGATCTTGTCAAGAACTCCGAGGTAAGCAGAAGGTGCCCCAGCCCATATATGGCAGCAATACTCCGTGCAAGGTCGAATGGTTGTTTTGTATATTTGAAGTATCGATTCAGGGGAGAAAAATTTCCTGGCGCGGCACAAAGAGCCAACTTTCCTCGCGGTGGAAGAAGCAATTGACTCAATGTATTTGTTCCATTTCAGGTCAGCAGTCAGCGTGAGACCGAGCAGACGCAGGGAGTTGCTCTCAGGAAGTTGACTATCAGACATTTTAATGGGGGGCAGGGAAGGATTTCTATGGTGGTTAATGGAGAGTAATTTAGTTTTTGAGGCGCGTGTGTGTGTGTGTGTGCGCGCGTTTTGAACAATAAAAATGTTAAAAATTAAAATTTCAGACATACTGGATTCTATATTAATATTTTTGTTTTATTTTTTAAAATTAGGTTCCACGACTAATTTTTGCCAGCATAGACACCATCAGGAGAAAAAATATCTTACTTGTTAGTAGCAGTGAACTACAGGGGTGAATAACTGTCCCTGAAAAAAGTGAACTTTGCCTGTAGTTTTCATTTGTTTTTTATATTTAATTTTTGGCCAGTCTTTGTATTGGTAAAAGGCCTTTATCAAATTCTCAAATTTTCCCCCTTAGTCATTTTAGCAGCTTTATTGGTTACTGGGAAAGGTGTGTGTTATGTGTATGTTATCTTTTAGTTTTTTGGGAGTTAGTGTGATGTGTGTATGTGTATATATTTGTGTTAGTTTGCTGTTCATTCCGTTTTGAGGCGCAAAATCCATTTGTCTTCATGTTATTCTAGTATTTTCCTTACTTTCTCTTTTATCTCTATTTCTATTATTTTAATAATAGTGAATTTTGTATTCAGTCATGTTTTTCTAGGTGGAAATGCTGTTCCACAGGTAATAATATTTTGTGGGGAGCCGACTTAATCCGATTCCGTAAAAGGGCCATTCAGATTTTCCCACAAACTAACGAAAACTAAAATTACAACTGTCTGAAGGACAACGTCGACATTTAACCGGATACAATATATACATCTTAGCTGGTAGCTGATTCTCTGATATAATTTCAGAGATTTTGGGCATCTTGTGAAGTGGTAACACTCCTATTAGTACAACGCCCGTGTCTGAGATTTAGATGGTGTAGGTTCAGTGAGAAACAGGCTAGTGAAGATAAGTGCCTTGTCACGGAGACGTACACGTGCTCCTTTTGCACAATGAGAGTTGTTTGAGCGGGGATTGATTTGTTGATTTTCTAGAGGCTGGGTGGTCAATTAGGAGAATTACTGTAAATGATAGAAATTGATGTTTTGGTGATGCTTCATTGGTGGCCACAGTGGTCAAATGAAAATTCCTAAAACACTAGACAAGGTTCTGGACGGTCAGGTAGTACAAACGCTTGCAAAATATACGCATTGTAAGGTCAATAGAGCCGAAACGCAGCAGAAACTAGGATTGCCAATATCGACATTTAAGAATCGTTTACTTGTAGCAGGACTTTAAACGTTCATGTCTCTATCCAGTTTTCCACTTATGCTATCGTTCATACACGTCTCCAGTGGCGTGGTGAAAGAGTTACTTGGGGGATCTGAGCGGTACCCTATATTGTTCAGCTATGAGAGAAGTTTATGTCTTTATGCAGGTGATGATCGTTTCTGTGTTCGGTGGAAAGCTAGGAAGCAGCATATTCCAGGGTTTATTAGTCCGGGACACACAAGTGCAACTTCTGGGATCACGCTGGGTGAGGCATAAATTTCAACTCGCATCAGGTGCAAAAGAGGAGAAAACACACACACCACACACATATATATATATCTATATATATTGGATTTTACTATATTAAACATACAAATTATGTCTATTGTATTTTTTCGCTTTTCGAATAAGATACTAAAACACTGTGGACGGTTTCAAAGTTTTAGGTATCTATAAAATACCAGGATATTACCAAAGTATACTTACCACACTGACAGAGCATATTTCTCAGAAATGTCCAAGACGGTCGAAAATACTTTAACAAACCAAACATGAACTAAGGCAGTATTTACACAATATAGATAATATTCAATAACTTATTTGAAAATTGGGAAAAATATAATAAAATATCAAACGGAAAGAACTAGTCGATTGTTGTTAAAACAATTTATTTGGGTAAATACTTGAAAAAATATTTTATTCTCTCTCTCTCTAAATATATATATATATATATATATATATATATATATATATGTGTGTGTGTGTGTGTGTGTGTGTGTGTGTGTGTGTGTGTGTGTGTGTGCGTGCAAATATCTTGAAACATAGGAAAGAACTGTTAGGGTAATAATCCGAAGATCTTTAGTATTTTTGTTTATATTCAAAAAAAAAGAAAGAAAAGAAAACAGTGCTCGGTACACAAGTACAGCCTATATTATAATCATTTAAAAAAAAAATATGATTCCATCGTTACATAGGAATTACCATGTTTCAAAAACAGAAGCTAAAAACTTCCAATTCAATTAGAGAAATTAAATTAAAATAAAATACCTAGTTCTGTTTCATCCTGAAACGAATTTTGGATTCCAAAATTCGCTTGAGGATGAAACAGAACTAGGTTTCTTAATTTAATTTAATTTAATTTCTATGACTGAATTGGAAGTTTTTAGCTTCTGTTTTTGAAACATGGTAATTCCTATGTAGCGATGGAATCATATTTAAAAAAAATTTAATATATATATATGAATTGGGATTAATTATAGATCATGGATTAGAATCCAACAGTATGATAGTCAGGTAAAAATAAGAAACGTTTATAAATATAACATGTTTCGCTTTTATTTAAGCTTAATCAGAAATGAAATAGTCTCTCCATAACTACAACCAGCGTAACATAAATTTTCACTCCATCACAAAACATTATTCAATCAACATACAGACTCTACCAGACGAATATAAAATGCCGAAGAGACTTGCGTACACCGTACACGTACGCACATTATCAACGAAATCCAGCAGAGACCAACTAGAATCACGATACACAAGTATATAAGAATTATACACACGAACACTATATGGCAAGACAAATACACCCTGAGGTCTAGTTAACGAAACCTTTTTTTATTTTATATATATATATATATATATATATATATATATATATATATATATATATATATATATATATTAACTATTGCTTTATATTATTTTCCTTGTAACTCAAGTTGATGTCATATAACCGATCAAACTGAATTTTTTATGTTGCATTAAATGTGAGAACGTCGGAATTAAAAACAAAAACATTTGTGTAAATATACACAGAACATTTCAAAGTACTCGGGGAAAAATAATATAAAATAAAAGTTAATATAAATTTTGCCAAATTTATCAATAGCATAAAATGACTTATTTGAAAAGGAACTTATATATATATATATATATATATATATATATATATATATATTTATAATATAAATATAAAACTATTTTTGATGAGGCTTCCGACAGAATGAAAAAATGTTTCACCGTCGTCAGATTTTTTTTCAATAATAAAAATTATATTAAATCGTTTTTTTAAAACAAATCTTTACGCATTAAACACACACACACACACACACACACACACACACACACACACACACACACACACACACACACACACACACACACACAGATTTCTTTCATTCCGAATCGAATGAAGGTGAAAAGCGTTAGTCAATAAAACAGTTTTACACTTTCTGAGACTTATCAATAATTTTGTTCGGATTCTATATCCTACTAATGCACACACACATACAGACAGACACTCACACAGACATACACGCACATACATACACACACATACAGACAGACACTCACACAAACATACAATCACAAACATACACACACACACGCACACACACACATATAGATTTGTGCGTGTGTATACGAATTGGATGACAAAATATGTTTCATATTTTTATTATATTGTTTATACAAGAGACATGTGGAGCACAATAAAACCACTTAAAAATCCCATGTGGAGCGCAATAAAACCATTTATAAACACAGATATATATATATATATATATATATGTATGTATGTGTGTGTGTACGTGTGTGTATGTTTGTTCTGTAAAACAAATGTTTTATGTAAGCTATTTGAAGAAAAGAACGTGAAACTCCTTTTAGTTTTCTCGGCAGACAATCCTGTCCAGTGAATATTGGCGATAACTACGGTGTATAAATGTCAACTCTTCAACAGTTGAGATGTGGTCCTCTCTGGACATCTTGCAGGAGTGTCACGTTAGCAACATCACTTGTAATGAAGCAGGCTGGAAAGAAAGGATTGTGTAAACAGGACGGGAGACATGACAGGTCATTGCCTGGAGATTGGGAGAGGTCTATCACACTTGCAAGATAAAAAAGCAGGAATGACGTGGGTTACGAACAGATGCTGACTCGTCACGGAAGGTGATAGAAGCGAGCTGAGACAAAATCACTGAATGTCAGATTAGATTATGAAGGGGTCTATTTTTCGCCTTCACCGACGCCGTTAATCTTACGATAAAAAAAAGGACCAGACTGTATCAGACACGACGTACGAAATTGGCTTCGAAGGTGGATGACAAGCACGAAAGAGAAAAGAAATTTAAAGTAGATTCGAAGAAAGTGATAAACGATCTATCTATCTATCTATCTATCTATCTATCTATCTATCTATCTATCTATCTATATCTCTCTCTCTCTATATATATATATATATGTGTGTGTGTGTGCAGTTTATGAGACAAAGTCAAAAATTAATTTACGACGCGTTTCGCCGAGGGCGTCTGTTTGTTTCAGCTTCTTCGTTAGATCAATTACGTTTGACTAGTGAGTTCGATCGTCACTGGGCAATGGATACTCCACACTTTCAGCCTTGTGCCATATCTAAGCTACCCTTAGTAAACCGCTATAAAGTACAATGTCACAGAGTAAGAAGTCATTAGAGTAGTTTAAGAAAAACATATATATAAGAGAAATCTATGTGTTCGCGTGTGTATATGTGTATGCGTGTGTATAAATGTATGCGTGTGTATAAGTGTGTTTACGTATATGTAAATGCATATTATATCACGAGTCACCACACCTATATACCAATTAGCTAAAACTTGAATCTAATTAATCATACCATATCTTCCGCCAAATGTATTAATTTTATTAATGACTTCTTGCAAACACTCCACGCTCATAGACCATAAAACGAAATATTAGCATCATTAAATGTTGAAAACCTATTCACTAATGTCCCCGTCAATGAAATAATCGTTATTTTTTTTAAACAAAACAAATTTTATCATCATTTATTTCCTCACCAATATAAAAATCAAATAAAAATTCTCAAAAAAAAACAAACTTACACAACATACAGGGTGCGATGGATAAATTTTCGTCTAAATTACGCAATAACATTTACGAAAACTACACAAAAATATCTTGATATACTGACAACTAAGTTTATTCAATAAAACCTCCATTAGCCTCAGCCACGTCCTCCAGGGGACTTCGACATCTCCTGTTCTGTTTGGTTTCCTCGTTTATGTTGGTGAACGCTATCACAATGCTTGCTTTCATCTTTGGAGTTATAAAGAGTTTTGTTGGTCTCTCGGCCAACTGTGTCGCACACAGGATAATCAAGGGGGTTGCACTCTGGGGAGTTAGGTGGCCAGTAAGGCGTGATGTGGTGGCAGAAATTATCTGACAGCCATGATTGTGTTCTCCTGCTTGTCTGACATCGTGCAGAGTCATATTGCGAGACATAGGGTCTTCTAGCAGCCACCCTCTTGACCTAGAGCAACATTACGTCTTCAAGGCATTTGATTTAGGCCCCCATATTGAGTCTGAGACCCTGTGGGGAGACACATAGTAGCATAAGGTCGCCATCACTAGTGATCACTCCAAACATCTTGAAATACTCGTATTGGAGATTACGGCGCGAATGCCAAACAGTACAGGGCGGAGTGAAATTCGTCATGCTACTCTTTTTCGCACATAAAGGGCCAAAGTGCGCTTTACTATACTGTGCAGTCGATAAAATCAAAAACAAAAAACATGCACGAAATTAAAAATATAAAATGTCGACAATTTACCTATCGCATCATATGCGTTCTATTTAATTAAATATCTACGTTATTTTTAAACCAGACTGATGGTGACACTATGGGCAAACCTTATTTTTTTTTAATTTTCGACAGATCTTATGAAAGAAAAAGATGTGCTTTTAATAAGCTTTTTCGAATATTCAGGTCGATAGACGAAAATAAATAAATATACTATTTGATAAATAAACTGAGCCTCTTCTGAAATTTGAGTATCCACTAAAAATAACGATTAAATTGATAAAGTCTATCAGATTAAAAAATAAATAATCCATTACTTCCTTAGAAATTGCTTTGTTTACGTTCGATTACAAAACTGAGTAAATATGAATGTTTCGAGAACATAGAAAGGAATTTGGATTTATAAGACATTATTTGGCTTTGCTTGATCGACGATATTCCCTGTTGCCCACTCGGTCTAATGCATGTCGACTCTAACGACGGTTTTTCTCGTAAAGGAGGACGTAGGTTTGAATTCTGCCGCAGGGCGAATGTTTAATCTCTATATGGCTCATCTTGAAAGCAAAGTATTTAACCACTTAATTAAACCTTCTCTCTCTCTCTCTCTCTTTCTCTCTCTCTCTCTATATATATATATATATATATATATATATATATATAAAACAGTTAATGACATAAAGATAATAACTTAAAGATAATTTTGAAAAACTTACTGTGTAAGTTTTGAATTAGCTATTAATAAAATATTTCCGTATTAATTATAATGGTCATAAACTTACCACCGCACATTTTAATTTTTTTTTTCTAATTCTTGTCTTCCATATAATAAAAGTAAACCTCCTGAAACAAATATACCTACTCTAAAAAAAAATCTAATCCAATCTCTTTATCCAAGCAATTTTATTAAAGAATTATGTAACACAAAACAAGCATTTTTTTTCTAAATAATGGTTTCCCTAATTTTATCATTGACAATCAGGATAGTCTTCACTTACAGAATATCAATTTTGATATAAAATCAAGTTCTCAAGATAAGTTTTATAATAATACCGTGGACCTAATCTACAGAAAGCAGATACATAAAAATTACAAAAACGATTAAAAAGTAATAAACGGATCAAGAACAAAAAATGTCATGACATATGTCATATGATCTTTGTCGTGATACGTAGCGGGAAGGATGTCCTGTGTTTTTTCTTCTTTTAAAGTTAAATATAACGTATCTGAAAAAGAACGACCTACTACTGCTATCTATTTGCCTTATAATACAATAAATCACTACCCCAGAAGATAAACTCATGAGAATAGAAAGCTTGGACGAAGCCATTATAAAAGTTTTTTTTTTTTTTTTTTAAATTTCGTACCTCAACAACTGCCATTTCCGAGAAGGGTCATATGAACAAACTCAACAGACAAAAATGTATATAGTCTATAATAATAATTATTTGAAGGAATAATTGCTTCCTAATTACAACAAATAAATATATGTTTATGAGGAAAAATTGTACACACTAAAGATTTGTCAAATGAGACAGAAGATATATATATATATATATATATATATATATATATATATATATATATATATTATAAATATACATATTATCCCTCACCTGTACCACGGAGGACTTTCATACACAACACAATATTAAGGAAATGTGTAGAGACTGACCGTTACATAATTTATATTGTCAGAAAAATATCTGATTAACGTAATACTGGCGCAGTTCATATATTTTTCGGGGAATACTATTTTCATTTTAAAAATATATATTGCATTTAAAATAGACGGAAGTTTTATTTTATATTTAAATAGACGGGGATTAATATTTTTATTTTCTATTTAAAATAAACAGGGATAAATCATATCTATTAAAAATATATTAAAATAGACGGACCTAAAATTATAAATATATAAAAAAAATAATAACTTTTATTTAAAGTTCGGCTTATTTCTTAAGCATAAATGGCGATTACTGTTTTTAAATTGCTCAAAACTTTTTATACAAAAATAAACGTACATAGAATCCATTGTATATATATATATATATATATATATATATATATATATATATATACACCAGGTAAAAAAATCCGTGGATAAGTAATCAATGTAGATCTTATTAATATAAAATATTAAAACTGATCCACAAAAGAGAGCTGAATATAATTTTTATTATAGATCATATAACTAAATCACAATGAGATTTAGATTTACCTCATGCATATGATCATTTCGTCCATGGGAAAGTAGTTTTTCCCTGGACTAATCAATGGAAATTTGCATTGAGATGTCCAGGGTAAAAATAAAATTGAATTTGTAGGTCTGATGAATTGGAATATTAGTGTTTGACCATTTTATATTATATTCTTACTCTATTCTGCACATTGAGCTCTATCTGGTTTCTATCCTCTTGGAATTTATATATATATATATATATATATATATATATATATATATATCCAGGTAAAATGAGGACAAATGAAGTATAATTCCACTGTAAGTAACATTTAATTTAAAAGAGGGATCAATACAAAGTAGAACTAAATATTATTTTTTAGCATATTAAAACAAAAACATGTTAAAAAATGTACCAAATGTGCCTCCTCGGGCGATGTCAAACCACAGGCAAGAGAAAGATTAATTTACTTTAAAAAGGAAAATACTTAAAAAAAAATAAAAGGCTTGTGGGCTTATTCTGCTTTTGAAATTAATAGAATCTATCACTCGCCAGTGGTTTGACATCGCCTAAGGAGTCACATTGAGGTGTTGAAACATAATTCTAATTGTGTAGCGATTTTGGTGTGACTTAAAAACATGAATATGCTCGACATAAGACAAGTGAGCATAAAAATAAGAAATAGTAAAATATAAAAAAGTCAATTTTATAATTTACAGTAAAAAACAACGTGGAGCAACATATTTCAACAAAT
>CAHIKZ030004034.1:1707500-1722500 GCA_903632075.3 Acanthosepion pharaonis | reverse complement strand
TATGTTTCCATACGATTTGTGCGTGGATTGTGAATTTTACAGATTTTACGTTAAAAGTGAAAATGTAGGGGAATGGGGTACATTTTCGTCATTTGATGCTCTTTCATATATTTACTTTTTTAAAAAATCATTTCACCACAAGCAATGCAATAAAGCCAATAAGACGCAAGAGGTTACAGCATGTTAGAGAATATGAGAATAACTAACTTTTAAGGAAAGAGGAAAATAAAAGAAAAAAAGAATTAAGAAACAGAATATAACGTCTGACAATGTATTAAAATTTTTGAAGATCATTTAGATTGGAAAGCAAGAAATCGGAATATAGTTCCACAAGTTCAATAGAAGAAACTGTTAGCATTAAACATACGGTTACATCTAGCTATTTCAACTATAAATTGATGACACCTTCCCGCCAATCTAGTAGTATTTGCAGAAAAAACAACAGCAGAAACACTTTACAAACAGCAAAAAATATGTACTATTTATGGAGATGGTGCCATAGCTGAGAGTTATGTTCGTAAGTGATTCACTAGCTTCAGAAGTAAAAAATTTGATCTGTAAGATCCAGATTGATTCTAGGAGTCTTTAGTCGTTGTGGATGACAAAATCGTAACGTTGATTTAAAACAATTCAGGTCACACGACACGAGGGACCATCGGGATAGCCATATATGTTATATGAGCGTTGTAAGTCATGTTAAAGAAAACATTTGGATACATGAATCGCTAAAATGCTTGAGGACTTCACGATTCAACGGGAAACACATTACTGGATCGCATTTCTATCATTTTTTGAAAAGAACGAGATCCCAAATGTTAAAAAATGTAACTTTTGCAACAAAGCAGGTTATTTTCAGGTTATTTAAAGCCAGAAATTTGTTTTTTAGATTGTCAGAGTTTTGTGTTTAGTGTTACAAGTTATCTGGCAAGAAGAGGTGGACTCATACCTTTCCCAAAGTTATTTGCGCGTAATTGAATATAACGAATTCAACGTGGATTGGAACTCGGCTCTCCGATTAACAATTCTGTTACACCACCCGCACAACAAAGTTTACGACACTTTGCTTTCTTAAGTGTTCATCCATCTAAATATTGACCGTTGCTTAACTTCGTTGATTGTACCGAAACCTGTGTTTTAAGATGATGTGAACGGAAGCAACTAAAGCTGTACTAATCCTGATGCGTTTTCCTGTTTCTTTCTCCAAGATTTTGGAATTTATACTTGATTTGCTCATAAACTAGTTTCCAACCAATCCTATAAAAACGATTCTGACCTGGTATTTAATCCACAGGTGGTGGCTGGTGGAAGAGATAGATTCAAACCTTCTCGAAGAACCGATATTTCAACGTGATATATCCATAAGCCTCTGAACTTGTAGCAATCCTGATGCGCAGTCACAACCTTAAAGAGGTTCCTTGCCTTGAACGCCTACTGAGTCTAAATTTCATTCCCAACCTAAAATGAAACGGGTATATTGGTGCTATCGCAAAAGATGCTGGAAGATTTATCGGTTACTTGTAACACATCAGAAAATACTAAACTCCTGGTACCATGATTTCTCTTTACAAGAGTCAGGTCAGCTGAAGAATGGAGAATTGCTGACATATCTGGGCTGGTGTCCCCCAGCCTTCAATGTCCAGCCTCGATAGAGTTTAATAGCGATTACGCAGCCTTGTGGGTCATGAAATATTCTCCACCATACAACCCTTATCCACAGACGAATCGTTAGCTAGCCTTTCACTACTCTATCGGTGTGGAACCGAAGTAGATAATCTTTATCTGGTGGGTTTGGAAGCGTATTGTATATCAGTAGCTTCTTCTGCAAGATCAGACTTTGAATTCAGACAAGCACTGTTCCCATCTGGATCAATTAAAGGCGGTAATCAATTAAAATGCACGTTTTTTTTATATGATGCTTTTCTATGCGTAGCTTAGAGGTAGCACAAGTATGAAGCATCCAGCAAGGATCGAACTCACTGCCCGGTCGTATTTGATCTAGCGAGACAAGATTGTTAACGATTATATCATGTCGTGGTGTCCACTGCATTTTTCTATATGTATGGATTAGGAATTTCAAATGATTTTCTATTAAAAGTTAACCTCGAGAAAAATGAGTTGCATTTTCATTTTGTGTCCTTTTCTTTACAAACAGCAAAAAAGATATCTGCTATTTATGGGGATGGTACCATAACTGAGAATACGGTTCATAAGTCGTTCTCTAGGCTCAGAAGAAATAATTTTGATTTGGAAGATCGAAGAGATTTTGGCAGATCAGTAGTCATTGATGGTGAATTACTCAAAATACTGATTCGAAAAAATCCAGGTCATACAACATCACAGAGGTCCTTCACATATCTCATATGAGCTTTGTGAAGCATCTGTAATCCCTTGCATACATGAATCGATATGATGTTTGGGTGCCTCAAAATATAATGGAAAAAAAAATGATGGAAAAAAAAAATAATGGACTTCATTTGCATCTGCAATGTTGTGCTCAAACAATCAAAAGAACCCATCTTTTGAAAAGAACGATCCCAGGCAATGAAAAATGGATTCTTTATAACAATGTGGGGAAAAAAATATCATGCTATGAGTGAAAAGCCAGTCTAAATCCAAATAGTCTTATACTGTGTATCTGGAGGGATGGGAAAGGCCATTGTGTATTAAGATCTCCTTCACAAAAAATCAGATGTTGAATTCAGATATGTACTCTTCAAAGTGGTGCATTTAAAAGCAACAATCGTTGAAAAGAGTCTTAAATGGTCAATCAGATGGCTGGCGTCTTCCATCAGTTCAGCACTAGACCCTGTGTCTCTTTGCAGACTTAGTAGCAATAGGCACAGATGAGCTATGATATGCTACACTAACCACCTGCTACTTGTTTTGCCCCTGTTTTTTTCCCTATGGATTATCAATTATTTCAAAGCCAACGAAATTCTCTTAATGGGAAGGACTTCAGTTCTGTGCAAAACTGTAAAAAAGAGACTCATATCAGTTTATCACACATAAAGATGTAACCTTCTGCAAGAAAAAATCATGAAACTGCCTGAAAGATTGCGAAATATCGGGGAGCAAAATGGCACATATCTGCTTGAATAAAACTCTGTAAACATATCGAAATATTGTCGTTGAATTTCACTTAAAAACGTTTCAAACCTATATTAATATAGTTAGAAACCGTACCTGATATTTAGTATAATAATTGTAAGTTAGTATAAAAATAATGTACCAATAGAATGTAACTAATATTGCTATAGCATTGACAACTGGCTTCTCGTATCCGTCTATCTTCGTCCGCTAGGCCAGCTAGCTAATCTCTGTTGCAGATACCTACTCAGGTACATTTGAGATTGTTTAACATCCACAAAGTCAAGCTGTGACTTATATTACAGCTCTGCGGAGTGGACCTTAGTTGCAGTTTCTAGGAACGTGAAAATTACACTAGACATCACGTTACTTGATTTTCTTGCGTATTTCGGTTGAAAGTTTAGGTAGAAATTGTCGTATGACTGAGTAATTCTGGCTTTCATTATCAACGAGTTTTTGTTTATATATATATATATATATATATATATATATATATATATATATATATATATGTGTGTGTGTGTTTAAAATTATAACATATGCATGTTATATCATCACTATAAATATAGCCATTCTGTTTAAACACTTCTGGTATCTTACCAAGGGATTTTTGTTTTGCAATCAACACCATCACTAGATAAGACACCAGAAGTAGTGAAACAAAATGACTATTTTTGTAGTGATATTATAACATGCATATGTTATGATTTTGAATAAATATTATTTAATCTACTCTGTATTAAGCACGCTTTAAAAATAGTGTTTTTGGTTATCTGAAATTTATTCCATCCGTACCAACCCTGTACTTATCTATCTATCTATCTATCTATCTATCTATCTATATATATATATATATATATATATATATATATATATATATAGATAGATAGATAGATAGATAGATAAATATTAGTGGTCAGTATATATATAAGAGCGTGATTACGATTCCAATGTAATAAATTATAACCATGGAATATTAGTGTATGAGACTTTTATATATATATATATATATATATATATATATATATATATATATATACAGTGTAACCCGGATATAAGAGAGTTGTCGGGACCGGAGAAGTCTCTTATATCCGGGTTTGGTCTAATTTATATACATTAACATAGGCTCTAATTTGGGACCAGAGAAAATCTCTCATATCCAGGTTTATCTTATATCCGGGTTACACTGTACATATATACAGACCAGTATGTACAAATCCTCAGTCTTGGTGCAAACACAACTATCAACGATTTTCAAACAGTTTCGTCTACACAATTTTACTTCCAGGTTTTGACTCAGCCAGCCGTATGGTTTTCAGGAACTTTCCAAATGTGTTGCGCGTTGGGATAGTCTTCCCAGGCTAATGTTATCAAGAATTCCCTTCCTTGACAAATCGATCGTATACGGACCGCTTATGTTCTAAATACCTAGACACGCGCCTATTAATATACATATGTGCGTCGTATGCCTACGTTATGTATCTTTACATTTTAAGTGGATGTTATTATCCAATTTAAGCACCGCATAATATCTGGTTATATGATACATCTTGAAACCATTTATTCTCTTTTTTTTTTAAGAGACATTTTGCGTATTTTGTCTGTTTCAACAGATACGAATGTCTCTAATGGCGGTTAAATATATATAAGAACTAGCTTCCTTCACCCTCTCCCACTCTCTATATAGAATTCCGCATAATGTAGGAATATTTCAATGAAAAAAATATTGTGAAATTGAATTTCAGTTGAGAACTATCTCATTTGTCACTCAAGAAATGTTTAAAATAACCTCCACTGTCAACGTTGAGTCTTAGAGAACTGATATATACTTACGTATGTATATTTGTGTAGTCTGTATGTCAATTACTTGCACTTTCAACCAAAGACTGTCCGGGATAATGTTACTTTGCTCTGACGTCTTCTCGAATACACACCATTCCATCAACAGCAGTCTATCTTAAGGAATGCCAGCGATGTCAAGAAACGAGAAGTGACTGTCTGACGTCCAGTCGCGCGTGAAGCAACGAGAGTTTGAGAGAAAAAAATTCTAAAATGAAGGATCAGACGATTCATAGTCACACATATGTAAGGGTGACCATTAGAGAGGAAAAATGTAGCAAACATGTCAAAGAAGGCAAAATGCAGCAAACAAAAGTTGTTTAATGTCAGTCTAAAGAAAATAACCTAATGTAAGATTGTCGAGAATTCAGGATGGGAACACGAAGACTAACATTCAAGAGATAGTCAAAGAACAGTACATCTATTTCGAATTTCATGTCATTTACTTTGTGAATTAAAGCATCGTAAACAATCAATTAACGCTACCATAATTGTCCTTCATTATAAAATACCTATTTTAATAATCTAGCTCCTAAATTATTAACTTCGATTTGAACTAAGATAATGATTTTCTGTTCTTAATTGTTATAAAAAATTCAGCCTGTTAGGGTAAAATTGAAGAGTTTTGGTACGTGTTGTGTTCATTCTTTCTCCATGTATCATTTCTGTTGCAAGAAGATTGTCACAGAATCGTTTCAATGAGGTATTTGCATCCCAAGGGAATCAGTAAAGAATCCTACTGAAGTAATTTTTTTGCGAGAAGGGTAATCGTATTTTTAGCCATTTCCTTATAAGGAAACTTTCGGCATTCATTGACCGAGAAGCCAGTGTCACGTTCAGTTGAAATTTATAAAATCTTTCTGTTAAAACAATTTTTCAGTAGGATTCTCAGGTCAACTGTTGTATCTATTTCCAATATTGATTAAAAGTTCTTCTTTAATTTTTTGTTTGGAGTAGTGTGCTACATTAACATTTTGATTATATCATTAATTTCAATTGGAATTACATATGCTATCGAGTTCAGCTGCTGCTGCTGTTAAACGTTCCCAAGTAATATGCCTCCTTTTTATTGATACAAATTAGTCAAGGCGTTTTAAGGTAGAATACTTTTTACTTTCACACTAAAATTCACCAGGGAGCCATTAATGGCAGAGGTTTACTGTAAAATAGTAACGATGAAGGAAATGTTTGATATCAGTGAATGAGGATATGATAACAACTGATCGTTGACTTGATGAATTTAAGATTTTAGTGCTCAGGGAAGCACTCACGTAGAAGCTTCTTCCACAATATGACAGTTTTGGAGAAAAGTTATGTATGAGCGGAAATTTGTTCTTACCTTTGGAACACAGAGAAAATGGGTTATTCGACTCACCGGAAGTAATGTTCTAGCTGTAAATGTCTGAACTATAACTAGTATATCTATATTAGTATATCTAGTATGTTTTAATAATTTTTATTAAAAAAAACAACGACAGACTGAGAGAGATACGTATAATGTAAGTAGTCACAATATTACAAAAAGTACATGTTGTAAAATAACTTGACGTAATATAATCAATGTAATTAAAATGTCTTACACAGAAAATATGTATGCAAAATTAGAAATATGTAAACTATAAATCTAAAGTAAAAATATGTCTACAAAATATGTAAAGAAAATTAAAATAGGTATTTAAAATACATTTGTAAAATTAAAATCGATATTTAAAATACGTATACAAAATTAAAATATGTGAAATAAAAATAGGTATGAAAAATTAAAATATGTATTTAAAATTAAACTAAACAAATAAAGTCAGTTAAACGATAAAAAATTTAATATTCAAAAATTATTTTTTTGGATGATTTAAAATAATTTTTTCGCGTGTTTGATTAATAAATGCATCAAATTGAAATACCCCTTCACAAAAAAAAAAAAAAAAAAAAAAAAAAAATCCCCCAAAACAAAAAAAAAAAAAAAAAAAAAAAAAAAAAAAAAAAAAAAAAAAAAAAAAAAAAAAAAAACAAAAAAAAAAAAAAAAAAAAAAAAAACAAAAAACACAAAGGATAAAAGCTCTTCAAGAGATGAGTTAAGTCAATTTCCAGGAAGTTGATCAATAAACGTTGTTGGGTTTAGCTCTGGTCGATGAAGCAAATAGAATTTCTTACAAAAACACAATTGCAGTTTGTGCATTGTACGCAAATATAGATAATAAGTATACGCACACACATACGCATATATCGATGGATGTAATTTTTATCTATGTAGATATTGTTAACGACCACCGAAAGTCTTTTGTGAATACTTTCTTATTTGCTTATATATATATATATATATATATATATATATATATAGCCTTATATATATATATATATATATATATATATATATATATATATATATATATATATATATATATATATATATATATATATAAAAATATGTTGTAGTGGTTCCAACGAGAGAAAAGTATGTATATTAAAAAAAAGAGGGGTGCCGCAAACGTTTTTTGGTTGTAATGTGGATTTATTGAGAAAAAATATTATACTTTGTTTTACATAATTTCACGACACGTGTTTCTGGTCTGGTCTCGCAAACCGTCTTCAGGTGAAAGTGGAGATTTTTACATATTATTAAAAATAATTAATTTTTCTTCATGTTCAATGTGGAATATTCTCGATATGAGACATTCTGTTTGTGTGTTGGCAATCAATCACAGAAAGAAAATTCGGATTGCCAACACACAAACTTTCATGCACATTTCATTGAATACGACAGTGAAGGTGCTTTTATTTAGTTTTTTATACAATTTCTCATGCGATGGTATGAAAAAAAACAAAACTGCATGTATACATATTCAATGACACACACACACACACACACACACACACACACACATATATATATATATATATATATATATATATATATATATATATATATATATATATATATAAAATTCAGGACAATATTTCCTGATTCCGGTGAAAGTTTAAATATAAATTTACCAATGTCTGTATGTGTTCGGTTTTCATAAGTTTCATTAACAATAAGATTTTTGCTTATTTTGAATGTCGATATATATTATATCTACATAACTTTATGTTGATATTGAGCCCTTTTCTGTAAATGTAGCAACTTTTAAGCAGTATAAATACATTTATATCTTCGCCGAATATTGCTGGCGAGCAAAACAAGAACTCGCGAGCGATCTTCTGCACTGGACACCTAGCCATGGATTAAGACGTGCTGTTCATCCAGCAATCACCTCCACTGAGCAACCATTTTAGGATATATAATGCCGCCCAAATGGAATTCCGACCATGATGCAGGACAATGATAGTTGGTGAAATAAACTCATCAATGTCCGAGGTAGCTCGACAGAATGAAAAATAAAAGTTAGATGTAGAGACAGACAAACAGAGAATTAGATAGATATAAACAGACTGATATAGCTAGATGGATAAGTATAGATACATATACATATACATACATATATATATATATATATATATATATATATATATATATATATATATATATATATATATATGTGTGTGTGTGTGTGTGTGTATGTGTGTGCGTTTTTCCTTGTTTCCATTGATAATTTCTAAGATAAATAATCCGATGTTTGAGTACATTATTATGCCGTAATTTTTATACCAATTGTGAATATATATATATATATATATATATATATATATATATATATATATATATATATATATATGTATATGCATTGTAATATTTTTGATATGTGAATTTAATTTTTTTTTCAAATATTGTATTTTCACAGCTAATACGGAATTTTAATGTATTACCACTTATATTCAATATATATATATATATATATATATATATATATATATATATATATACATGAATTATTCACACAAAACTAATGCAAAGGTTAATGATTTTAAATGGCGAGACATCCATCTCGCAAACAATTCAAATATTACACAAAAAAACCTCAGATCCGTTATGAATGAATTGATCCCTGTTCATATAAATTTCTGCCGTATTAGTTGTTATTTTTACACAAGCTTTCGTCTGTTCCTACAGACATCTTCAGGTATATAATAGATGTTGTTCTTGTTTTTTTCTCTTAGTAATAAGAGGACATCGAAAATATATGTGTATTGTATCCGAAATGCTATTGAAAATGAGATATTGGTTTTTGAACGCGCACAAAGCAACGCTAAGTTTGATTTTGAATTTTTCCTTTTTTTAAAAATGTTTGCGTTTATACCAAATATGGTAATGAACAAATTATTTTACTGGTAAATTTTACTGTCAAAGTTTGCGAGATGGATGTCTCGCCATTTAAAATCATTAACCTTTGCATTAGTTTTGTGTGAATAATTCATGTATTTGTAAATTGATTGCACGTTTATTGTAATTTAAATATATATATATATATATACGTAGGATATATATATATATATATATATATATTTTAAATATATATATATATATATATATATATATATATATATATAATTTGTCCAAATCTTGTTTATCTCAGAAAACGTTTAATATCTAAAAAAAAATAATAAAAAAACACTAAACTCCTTGAGCTTCTCTCTTCCAGGTTTTCAGATAGGACATTTAACCAACTTGACACCTTTTGTCGTAAGAATAATTGAAAAAAAAACAACCTTTGAGCCATTCAGCTAGAAAGATAACAGGTTAAAATCGTTTTTTGTCAGCGTAACTGTCTTCCCAAATGAGCAAATTTGATAGGAAACAATCATTCAAGCCTTCAGTAATGGTACCAACATTCATAATCTGACTTCCATCTTGAAAGTCCATTCAAATACCATCAAGAGAAAGCTGAATAACTTTTTTTTAAAAAAAAGGATACAGTAGAGACGAAAACCAGATCAGGAGATAACAATAGGAAGAGTGATTATCATTTTAACTGAAAGAGATCAAAAGGAAAAGATCCAACTCAATCCATGATGACGCTTGCCACGTGGCAGAGCAGTTTCAGCGATGACAGTCCAAAGAGCTGTGAAAAAAGACTTAAAAATGAAATCGTATGATAAACCTCTGAGGTATCTTGTTACCCCAAGACAAAAAGTTAGAAGTTTAGAGAAGGCGAAGGTCCTTAGCCATGATTAATTAATGATGGACAAGATTTCGTTTATGATCGATTTCATCACGATTCTTCTGTTAAGCTAAGAGTGAATTTATACATACTTATTAAGAGTCCATAAGTGTTATAAAAACCACGAAGAATTCCAGTAATATATCTTTAATCATTTCTAAGCTACGACGGGTCATGTCATACAATTAATCACTATTCATTATTTTTTATCAGACCCTCTGTATCATATCTGCGTAAGGAAGCTACGTCAAATTCGAAGTTAAAAATTATATTGTAGGGGAAGAGAATTCGATTTTTCATGATTAAATTATCTGATGTTTTGGTTAGATAGTTGAGATTTTTATTGTAAATGCGCATGAAAACCTCTCTGTTGGTTCAAAATTAATATCAAGTGACCTAACTTGATTTATACTTGTAAATATTTGAAAAGAATTACAATTAAGTATTTTAAAACAAGCTTCAAAGAAGACATGCTCCCCATACATATATATATATATATATATATATATATATATATATATATATATATATGAAGCAATATAGTTTTAAGTTATGCTATATTTATGGGATAAAGTGCTCAATATCAGAAGATATAAGAAGAATGGTGACAAGATGGTTAAATGTCTCACCTAAAAACCTGTAAAATAAATGAAACTCAATTAGTTTAGTGTTTCTTTATATATTAAATATTTTGTGGAATGCATAATTATTCTGTTACACTATTTGGACAATTTTGCTGTTGCACCCAGTATATATATAAATATGAAAGTGAACATTGAAGTCAACACTCAGAGGCGACAGACTGATTGCGTTTAACATGAAACAGTATGTCGCCTCTGAGTGTTTACTTCAATGCTCACTTATTGTCATGGGTCCTTACCTATAACTACAAAATAAACTCTTCCTAACATTATGTATACTGCGCCTCTCAAGAGAGAGTGTTGAATCGAATCGAACCGATAGTAGTTCACTCCAAACCAGACTGACAGTCATACTAACACCTTCCACATATATTATTATTTCGTGTAATATACCGTCGTTATTTCTACTCTTGTGTTCGTGTTGTTCTTCCTTGGTCCTAACCTGGACCATAATATATATATATATATATATATATATATATATATATATATATATATATGTGTGTGTGTGTGTGTGTGTGTGTGTGTGTGTGTGTGTGTTGTGATGCTTATTACCTTGTAGTCTTATTGTGTATGGTTGAACTCAAGGGAAAATATTTAGTAGTTATGCCTTCATTTTAGTTTTAGAATCAGAAACATTATATGAATCAGAAACATAAAATGATTTTTCAAAATTCACCCCCCCCACTTTATCAATGGCGGTTTCCCCCATCGACTTTGGTGCTTTTTTTTTATATTTATTTTACTTATACATTTTTGCCGCGTAACTTCTGACACGATTTTATGTAACCATGTCAGACAGACAGTTGCTGTCAGCATTTTTATGCTTACAGAACAAAAACAAAATAAAAAGCTGCATCTTAACCGACTTTTTTTTTGTTTATAGGACTCTAGACTCTTTCAAACTTTTCTTTTCTCTTTTCTTTCTTTTTAACAGAAGTGAAATAACTTAGAATAGGTCATGTTATTTGTCTTTTAAACTTTCAAATACAGAAGGTATCTGCAGAATGTGAAAAAAAAGAAAAAAAGAATCATTTCAACATTTACAAAATGGGACCATTTCTATATTAACGTTTATGGTCCTTTTTTTTTAATCGGTATCACCCAAAGAAAAGCAGTACAGTCACGAAAACGCAAAGGGTAACAAGGTGTGGAGAAATTAGAAACATAAACATTAGCTATGAGCAGAAAGAGATAAATGTAATCAGGAGGACCGTAGACCCCGACTGGCATTGCATTTAAATGTTTGCACATTAAAGTTGACTGGAAAGCATTGAGCCGAAAGGGAGTTCCCCAAGTAAGAAGTGCGAGAAAAAACTGTTAGTATAGAACTTACGGTTAAATCTTACCTGCTCAAATGAAAATTGATGCGACCTCGACGCTAGTCAAGTTCTGCGTGTAAATTCATAGCGTCTAGGAACCCTAGCGAAGGTACAAACGTCGCTTCTGAAGTGAATATACCAACCATTAAACCAGGATGCCTATCTTGAAAAAAGAATTTTCAAAGGTCATTCAAAGTAAGGACGAATCTCACTGCGTTCTAAAATTGGGTGGATTATGTATGGATTATTCATGATACTAGCAGACCACTCGTTTCAAAACATTTAAATAACAGCTTGCCAATCCCTATTGCAGAGGCCTACTCAAGCATATTTGCCCTTGTTCAACACCAACAGAGCACACCTGTCGTTTATACTGCATGAGTGTTGAGCTTACCTTAATTACAGTTTCGGTGAGATAGCAAATCATTTGGCTTGATCAACAATATGAATAATGCCAGTTCGCCTAAAAGTTCGTTAAAATGACTTATGCCTTCGAGCTATCACAACTGCCCGGTGAAGGATTTTTTGAAAGTTAAACAACACACGTACAGTCACGCAAGGACATACACATACATGCACAAACGCACGCGCGTGTGCGTGCACACATACATACAATATATATATATATATATATATATATATATATATAACAATGAGAGTGGCGTGTTAAAACTTTTTAAAAAATAGAAAGACGCTCAATCGATTCCAGCCGCGCACAACACGCGAAGGGTCGGAATAAATTCTCCTATTAGTATTCAAACAACACAAAAAATACATCTCAAATCGTCAAAGCATGATGCACAACTAACAACACCAAAATCACACCCTTGAAAATGTCCGAATGTTCTGGAACAATGACCATTAATATGAACAGATTTTGCACTCCCTCACTCCTGACAAATGGGAAAAAAATAGGAACACTGCAAAAACTAAATAATGAATTAATACAATTTTCATTGTACGTCATATTTAACGAAATATATTTAAACGAAAGGTTATTGCCCATATATATATATATATATATAAAATTTTAAAGAGAAGACGCAAACATTTTTGGTTATAATGCGGATTTTTTAAATATATATTATACTTTATTTTACATGTATTTTGCTACACGAGTTTCGGTTTTTGTGACATTCATCAGGCGAAGAATGAATACTTCCGCATGCTATTTAACTGATTTAATTTTTCCTTTATGCATTCTTGTGTTTAACCATTGTACTTTGTGTGTTGTATTAATACAAATTCTTCATGGTCATGCGTCAGAGTGAAGTGGGGTAACATTAAATTTCTCACTGAGTTCCCACACCGTGTTGTCAAGATTTTCTATAACAACAATTTCCAAATGTTCTTAATCAAAATCTTTGGGCTGACCCTTTCTTGTCTCGTCCTCTTGACTAGAATTAAAAATCTTGAAACAGAGAATCACCTCATGCAAATTCTTTCTCTCATTGCATGAGGATGTTGGATAGTTTTTGGCTTGACCTTGAGTAATCTCTCTCTCAGTCTGTTCATATCTATCTAATTGTCTTTCTGTCTGCACATCTAACTTTTTTTTTCTGTCGCGCTAGCTCGGACATTGATGGGTGTATTACGCCAACCATCACACGGCCCTGCATCAAGGTCGGAATGTCATTAGCGTGGCATTCTGTGTCCTAAAATAGTTGTTTAATGATTTCTAGATGAACATCACAACTTGCTCCATGGCGTCCATGTATCACTCGCGAGGTCTTGTTTGATCGCCAGCATTCTCCTGCAAAGATAAAATAGTATTTATACTGTTTAATCTTTTTGAGTTTGATCTTTTCTAACGGATCTCTTTAGTTCTAAGTTGAAATCATGATCCCTCTTCCTGTTGTGACCTCCTGATCCAGTTTTTCTCTCTACTGCCTCCTCTTCTTTAAACTTATTCACCGTTCTCTTGATCGTTCTTGAATGGACTTTGAAGATTATGAATGTTGGTACCATTCATGAAGGCCCGAATAATTTTTCCTCTCACCGTTTCTCATTTGGAAGACAGTGGGAAGACAATGGGCTTACACAAAATGATTTTAACCTATTCTCTTTCTAGCTGAAAACCCAAAGGTCTTTTTCAGTGATTCCTACGACAAATATTGTCAAGATGGATAAATATCTTATCTGAAAATGAATCTAAAATGAGTATAGGATTAGTGCTTACGGAATAAATTCCAATAACCAAAAAATACTATTCTTAAAAGAGTGCTCAATACAGAGTACAGCAAATATAATTATTTATTCGAAAATTATAACATGAATACATTATAAAATCACTACAAATATAGCGATTTTGTTCTAACACTTCTGGTTCAACACCAACACTTGATAAGACTCCAGAAGTGTTGAAACAAAATGGTTATATTTGTAGTGATTTCATAACTTATTTATGTTATGATTTTCGAATAAAAAATTATATATATATATATATATATATATATATATACAAGTATATAATTGGTATATACGGAATGAATTCCAATAACCAACAATTACTATTCTTAAAAGAGTGCTCAATACAAAGTAGAGCAGATATAATTATTTTTATAAAAAAAATTATAACATAAGTATGTTATAAAATCACTACAAAATAGCCATTTTGTTTCAACACACTGTGTCTTATCAAGTGATGATGTTGAAAATAAAATAAATGGTTTTAAAAGTTTCAGATTAATTAACGATCCTACACTAGGGGGAAACATTGTTACAAAATCTAGAATAACCAATCAAAAACGAAGTATAGAAAGATTCAAAAGCTTGACAACGAAATCATGTTATAATAGCTATTCAGATCTTTAAATACGTGTAATATTAAAAATAATTTATACTAACCAATAATTATACAATTATATGATAAAATTTAATATTAAAATTAAGAACTGGCAATTTTAAAATCCAAATTTAATCACTATTAAGTTTAAAAACTACAAAATTATTGAGAAAAGAAAAAAATATATATGTTTATTCAATTCATTTCTTCATTGAAATTACGTTCGACAA
>CAHIKZ030004034.1:1635000-1702500 GCA_903632075.3 Acanthosepion pharaonis | reverse complement strand
ATTATTGTTTTAATGGGTGTGCTTAACCAACCACACTTTTCGGAAGTTCCAAACTTTTATCTGAAGTATATATATATATATATATATATATATATATATATATATATATATATATATATATACTGAGTATCATGCGACTATTTGAAGACTTAATTTTGAAACTAGTTTTAAGGGGGTCGCGATATAAAATGAGCTTATGTACTGCGTTGACCAAATTTACTGTAGTCAAAGTTGTTTCAAAATTAGGTCGAGTAATATATGGATTGTGTTATGTACGTGACTAGAGTTATAGGTATTTTTTATTTTCTAAATATGGTGCGCTCATTGTGGCTCTGTTTATCACCAATGTTATGGAGTGTGGACTTTTTCGTTTTTTATTATTAGGGCTTGTATTATTTTTAAATTTTTATATATGGATGAGATTATCATGCTTCTATTTTCTACTAGTTTGTTTCGGATTGAATCTAGTAGGTTTTTGCTTTTGTATAAATGTGTCTTAGTGGAACTATGGTCCAGTAGGTGTAACGTAAGTCGTCTGTTAGACATGTAGTAGTGTCACCGAGGTAACTATTTGTGAGTTTGGTTTCATTATATATATATATATATATATATATATATATATATATATATATATATTTTAGTTTATGAAAAACTAGGTAATCCGTATGGGGTAAACCTAAGGAGGATAATATCCAGAGAGCTCAATGTAAATTCAGAGCAAATAATTTAAATAAAAAACAGACCACTTGAAGTAAAGTCTGATGATCCGCAGTCCTTTAAAAGGGCTGTGAAATAATTTATTACATAGAACCTTAAAGTGGTCTGTTTTTTTATTTAAAATATATATATATATATATATATATATATATATATATATATATATGTGTGTGTGTGTGTGCGTGTGTGTGTGTGTGCATACCGGATGCGATGGGCAAATTGTCGCTATTTTTATATTTTTTAATTTCGTGTAGGCTGTGAGAAAAAAACGGCATGCTGTACTGCTTGACATCCGAGCAGGAAGCTCCAATACAAACATTTCAGAATGTTTGGGTGTCAATCTGAAGACAGTGTAGAGGATTGGTAACGAGTTAGATGTTTCTAATGGTGATTACAAAGTTGTTTGGAGTGATCACTAGTAGTGGCGACACTATATCTCTATTCCTCTTCCCTCGGGGCCTCAGACACAACACACATGTCTACATCAAGTGCTGCCCTGGATCAAGAGAGTGGCTGCTGGAAAACCCTGCATCCAGTCATGCTTGTCAGACAAATTCTGCGACAACATCACACCTTACATTTGGCTACCTAGTTTCCCAGTCTGAAATTCCTTTAATAATTATGAGTAGTGCGCAGTTGAGCGAGAGACCAACTCCTTGTAACCCCAAAGAACTGAAGGCAAGGATTATGACAGCATTCAACAACTTATAGAAGGAGACCGTCTAGAAGGGTTACATGAGATTTCGAAGATTTTGTATTGTTTTGTGAAATTCATTTTTGTGCTCATAAAATGTTTTATTTAAATTCATTGAGATTTCTCCAATATATTTTTTACGGCAATCATTGCAGGCGGTAGAGTAAACTCTTGCTTCAATTTTAGCTTATTGTTTTGTGTTGTATTGATTAAGACATTTATTGTTTTACATGTAGTTGTGAAAAAATTTATGTTGAGTTTAAATAAATTCATTTCTGTTCTAGTTGTGATAGAGTTACTGGGTAGACCAATATACTTTTTATTGGGTGGGTTTGTCAGGATGGGCCACACTTTTTAAATATTTTATAGGCCTTTTTTGGCGTTGAATATGAAATAACTAGGGTAGTGGAGAGTCTTCACCGAATTTTCATTATATTTATCCTATAAGCAAATATGGAGGGCTGCAAATGTCGAGTGCTCTTAAATAGAATCTAGTGATTATTCCGGAATTTATTTTGTTGCTATGATGGGAATAGAAATTTATGAGATCATTTTTATGAATTGATTTTCGGTTGCCATTAAGTTTTAAGCAGCTATCAAGGCGTTGTGGCATGATATCTAGGAAATGTAAAGTATTGTTTTATTCCCTTTCATATGTAAATTCTACTGTTTTTGTTTTTTCGGCTCTATCTGGCTTCTTCAGATTAGAACAAAAGAAAGACAAAAAAAAGAAAAGAAAATATGCTGAGATAAGTGGTGGTGGTGGGGGGGCATAAAAATACAAGCAAACAAACCAGAATGACCAGTTATCCTAATTTGATCCATAATATTAAGAAAAAAAAAACGCATCCCACAAACTCCAAAATTGAATAAATGGCATTAATACATACAAAAACACACACACACATATATACACACATATATATATATATATATATATATATATATATATATATATATATATATATATATATATATATATATATGTGTGTGTGTGTATTTGTATGTATTAAAGCCATTTATGTGTGTGTGTGAACATATCTGTGTGTGCATTGGTATATATGTGTAGGTGTACGTGTGTGTACACACACACACACACAGACACACACACACACACACACACATATATATATATATATATATATATATATATATATATATATGTGTGTGTGTGTGTATTTGTATTTTAAAGCCATTTATGTGTGTGTGTGAACATGCACATTTGTCTATCTGTGTGTGCATTGGTATATATGCATGTACAGGTACGTGTGTGTGTACACACACACACACACATACACACACACACACACATATATATATATATATATATATATATATATATATATATATATATATATATATTAGAAATATGTGTATTTTGCATATATGTGTACAAGTATACACGGAAAAAAAAAAAACCGTCTACACTATGTTGCGTGTATTTGTATAGATATATGCATGGGCATATATGAGTAAGCACGCACATCTATATACAAGTTTAGAAAAAAAGGAAAAAAAGGGTGTTATATATGTATA
The DNA here is from genome assembly GCA_903632075.3 of Acanthosepion pharaonis. NCBI lineage: Eukaryota > Metazoa > Mollusca > Cephalopoda > Sepiida > Sepiidae > Acanthosepion > Acanthosepion pharaonis. Next base: position 1,699,553 of record CAHIKZ030004034.1, on the reverse strand, counting down.
TGACTGGTTGCGTGTGTATGTATGAAAATTTGGTGGACTGATTTAAAATCCAACAGACACTAAACGGTTCTAATGTGCATATATATATATATATATATATATATATATATATATATATATATAACACGGAAATATACACTCTCTCTAGTCTGAGAATGAATACGATAAGGTAATTTGGTTTATTGTCCTCCCTCGCGGCGTATGCTCAGAGATTCTAAAACATTCTTCCTTACATAAATTTCATACATTTTTTTTTATGTTCCTTTCATTCTAACCTGAAGATATCAGAGAAACAGCAGAGCAGACGATCTTGCCGAAACCCATCGTTTATAGATTTCCAGTTTGTCGCATTATCTGGATATATATATATATATATATATATATATATATATATATATATATATATATATATATGTGTGTGTGTAACAAATTTAGTCCATTTAAATCCTAAAGAACGAAACGCGTGAAACGAAAACTTTTTCCAGTGCCATTCATTTTCTCCCAGTAATGTTCTTTGATACAAAAAATATATATGTCGTTATCTCATATATATATATATATATATATATATATATATATATATATATATATATATATATATATATATATTTTGTGTGTGTGTGTGTGTGCGTAAGTTTTAGCTCCCCACGGATCATTTCTTAACACCAATCCACTGACGAATTTGTTTCTCGACGTGTGTATTTCATTTTTGGCCGTGTGTCATATAAAGCCAAGCTTTGTAAATAACTCTATAAGCGATGAGTCTGTGTGAAAAATTATGTGACTCAGGTGTGAGTACGCACAAAAATACTCCCTGTTTCCAGTTTAATGTCAACCAGTCGCAATATTTTCATACCTACTTACGCATCATTCCAATGTAAACGTCTAATGTGTGCTGTCTGCACGTACCAACACAGAAGATCTGCGAACGGGTGTGCACATTACTTACCTGCTGAACCCTTTTTCCCCACCATTCCCGCAATTCCAATTTACGCTTACACCTGTGCACGCACGTGTATTATTTTCAACTTTCTCCTCTCTACTCCATTATTCCCCTTCATTCCCTGTCATTTTTTTTTTTATCTGCCCCTCCCTTCTTTTCCCTCCTTCTGATAGTCCACGTGGTAATGACGTAATTTCAACATTTGCTCTCACGAGTTTATGATGTCGTAAAGAAGACGCCGATTAGGCGGTGAGTCGGTCATTAGTCGCATGTGTATCTGTCTGTTCCTATGTTTGTCAAAAACTGTATATAAAGTTTCACATCTATCTATCTATCTATCTATCTATCTATCTATCTATCTATCTATCTATCTATCTATCTCAGTCTCTTCATATCTATCTATCTATCTATCTATCTATCTATCTATCTATCTATCTATCTATCTATCTCAATCTCTTCATATCTATCTATCTATCTATCTATCTATCTATCTATCTAAGCATGTGTGGCGGAATAATCTCGACTTATTATGTCTATTGACAATGACTATTGATACTTGTGATCTTTTTTGTAAATACCCATGCACGTACTGAGTCATAATCAACTTACATTATAGATATGTAAGGGAGGTAACTCAGTTTAAATTTTTTATTATTAATATCTTAAAAGTACTCAAACTGCAATTTTTTGAAAAAAAATTCTTTGTTTTACAATTTGAGCATCCCAAAACTGTTAACCATTTTAAAGGCTTTTTATAACACGCGTTGTGCAGTTGGAGGTACGTATCACATACGTGTTCTTGGTGAGTACGTTGCATATTGAGGTTGGTACTATACCGTGATGATATAAACGTGTTCTTATTGAACTCTAGTCGGAGAGTTGTAAGGCCTGTCATCTTGACAGTCGGGTGATCTTATTATTCAAGAGGTTGATAGTAAATTAATGTTTCCTTAGTCCTGTTAGCGAATTGATTTCGCCATTAATCACATTAACATTGCTATCTAATTCTTTGTATAAATTGTTTCTGTATGATATAAAATATAAACTGTACACTCTTATATATATATGAATATATATATGTGTGTGTGTGTGTGTGTGTGGAAGCAAAGGGAAGGATTACCAGTTCATCCGTTTTTGTATAAAGATGATTGCCCTAATTAAACCCTTTATTTTTCTGAGAAAGCCTCAGAAAATATTTAATCAATAGTTTTTGTCGGCTGTTCCTCTAAGCAAGACAGTAATCATTCTTTTTCATTCATCTGATGTTCAGACAAATAGTTGTCGTTTCCGTGTTTAGATGTCAGCCATTTTCCTCGCTAAATATAATGATTGTTATATAAACAGATATCGTCAAATTGTACTTCCTGCCACCGAACAAAATAAAACTTTCGAAAAAAACACAGTCTTATAAACATAAGGGTGGATCCATAAGTTTCTAGTCTGGCACAGTCATGGGCTAAATGTTAATCCGAATCTTTGTGTAGTATTCGATCCTGAGACGAGGACAGTGTGACGGCTATCGGCATGAGAAGTGAATTCAGCATGACATATTGAATTTCCGCTTAATTCATTTTCTTTCACGCCCTTGGATAAAAAGCATGTATCCATTTTCCTCCAGTTAAGAGATCAGCTTCACTCTTTAGTTTGCCCGCTTCAGACGCTTGTAGTGAGAACTTGTCTTATTAATTCCACCGTATTCGAATCCGTATTCAATTTGTCAGGAGAAAGTTCAATTCAAATGGCTTTTTTTTGTGCGTGTGTGTGTGTGGGGGGGTACTGCTAATTTGTAGAAAAAATCCCGCGTGTATACTTTACAGCCATAACCTCCTAAAATTGAAGGAAATCGCTGTCTATCCTTCTCATCTTCATAATTTGTACTTCCTTTTATCACACACACTTAACAAGGGTGGTTCGTGAGCTTTGTGTAGTTTGAACTTTAATTATAATAATAATAATAATAATAATAATAAACGGGGCTCAGTTATCTTGAGGAGACAAAACAATCTAAGAGAATGAAACTCTGAGTTCAATAGTAGCCTCAAGAGGAACGTACTCCGACAGTTTATCTTTACACGATGCCCGTGCTTAATTCAAAAATCGTACGACTATATATATATATATATATATATATATATATATATATATATATATATATATATATATATTAACAGCATGGCCCGGCGTTGCCCGTGCTTGATTTAAAAATCGTACGACTCATACAAGCAATCGCTATCACTTGACTTAAAAGATTTTTGCCTTCCTTGCCTTTAAAGGAGTGTCCTTTGCCGTGCTGATGTTGCTACATGCCTTACTTCTTGCCTATCACTGCGGATTTTTTCTAAGCTCTATACTAAACATTAAATCTGTTACGAAAAAAGAACTAAACAAAATGAACACAAAACGATCAGCTTTAAAAAAGGACTCGTAACTAGAAAAACCGAATGAAAAAAGAATGTTAACAACAAATACTTTTTCACACCCAACCCAGTTCTTCGGAATCAGAATCAACGTTGAGTTTAAGCAAGGGAATGAGCCAATTGGAGTAAAGTGGCATGCAGATTTAAATTTTTCCCACTTGTGATGAATGCAGCTATCGATTTTTTTTTGTATGCTAGCACGCTAGTTAACATTCGTGTCAGTCAGCTGTTGGCTCTCACGCTGGCCAGTAGAATCTTCCTGCCTATTCGTGACAGCAAGCTAGAGGCTCTCACTCTGGCCAGTAGAAAATGGCCGCAAACTACATGAAAACTGCCGTAGAAGCATGAAAAAATCGATTATTTCCACTATCGATGGGAGTTGGGAAATGCAATGTCGGTCTTGGCCTTGCCACTATCTTGGAGCATGTGCATGTAAATTTTGGTGCAAATCCGTCAAAAATTGCAGCCGTGCATTCGTTACACACACACACAAAGACACACACACACACACACGCACACACACACACACACGCACACACACACAGACACACACACACACACGCGCACACACACACACACACACAAACACACATCCTGCCTTTTATAGATAGAGATATTCACACTGTTATGGCTGCAGCACGTGTGATTCCCCTACGATCTTAATCGGTTACAGGACTTGTGACGAGACGATGAATTAGATTAATGGAGGAACGTTTACTTAAGTCTTTGATTAGGGGGTCAGCGAGGTATGACCCATTTTCCAAAATCTAAACACATGACTAAACGTCAAAATTTGAATTTGAAGATTTTCTTTATTTGGCCGAGAATATTTCAGCGCATCATAATATCATCATAAGACATTATTTGTTTTCTTTTTCTTCTTTTTCCTTTTTTTTCCCGACGTCCTAAACATATAGATTCGTGTCAAAACTGAGCAAATTTAAATGATAAGTTAGTTGGTCCCAATCGCTTGCGTGTCTTTGCATTGAAATGAACACAAATACAATAAGTAAGTTTTCTGTTCCTTTTCTATCTACTTTGTTTATTTGTCTGCATTTCATACCGATGTCTAGACACACACACACACAAGCACACACACAGAAACACAAAAGCAAGCATATAAGGTGTTCTCCTCAAAGAAAGGAAAAAAATATATATAGAAATAAGTATCACTATTTCCTGGTGGAAAGATTTCGTGAAATGCCGGGCCAAATACAGGACCAAGCTAGGTCAACGCTGATAAATAATGACGTATATTTAAAGTCTGCCTCCAGGACTGACTGGGCGTAGATGCTTAAAATCAGTTAGCATTGTGCATTTTCGTTCGAACCCAAGTAGCATCCAAAATTTAGAACACTAATTTTCAACGCAAGCAAATAATTTCCTCTGTGAAGATTAACACAGTGTAATAATTCTCTCCACTTCATCTGCACCTATATGAATATCAAGAATGTTAAGTGAGTGTTATTTACCAGGTCGGCTTGGTGGCTCATGTAGTTGTGTACACTTAGTGATTAATATTTGAGCAAAGTTAAGAGCCAGGCTACTAGTTTTCATTTTGTTTTTCACGTTTGGTTTTATTCCAGTTCTTTTTATTTTAACTCTGAAAATGTTTATCTCTAAATCATTTATTATTTCTTGTGAGATCACATTGACGTTTACGGAGACATTAGGAAAGCAAAGCATTGTCATGGGTCAGTCTCCCTCCCCGTGATTTGGAGAAGGCCAACGCCTAACAGAGGACCTTCACAGAGTGAGAGAAAATATGGTGATTTAAGCACCTAAAAGCATCAACTGTTTCACGCACATGTACATGTACATAGGAGTGTAAGGCGAGTGAAAGTAACCAGTCATTTCTGTTTATGGCGTCAATCCTCTTTGGTGATTTATTTGCGCCTTCAATTATAGCGTCATACAACCTGACAAAAGTTTTCTACCGTTTTCGAAACGGAAACAAAACCCAAAGAAGAATCTGCAATGTTATCGGTCTTAACCTGGCATCTCAGCTTCAGTATCTTTCTCATTTTCATAACATAGTTGCCCTGTGCTTTCTCTCTAAATAATTTCAAGGTAATTGTTCTGATTATCTTTCCGCTTTGGTACGTCGAATTTAAGAATTTAAGCGCAGTACTAGATCATTACGAGAGGAAGCATGGTGGAGTAATGTATAGCGGTTCGGATTGAGGAATAGGGGAGCCGAGTTCGAATTCCAGTCGGATCCATTATATTCATTTATATGCTAATACTCTTCTTCTCACCACCCAGCTATGTGTAAATAGCAGGACAGGCCAGGTTCTCTAACCTTGAAAGAAATGGCAACCTACTTCGTGTATCACTCATGGCACGTAACTGACTGATCGGCAGGGAGGTCTCATTATTTTACAATTGAAATTAACTGTTAAATGTAACCATAACATCTACGCTAACAGTTTTTCTTTCGCCCTTCTGTCTCGTGGGACTCTCTACCGGCCTCTTACTTTCCGGTCAAATTTGATCTTTAAAATTTAAATGCAATGTCAGTCGTCATCTTTTGACACCTTAATCCCTGTTCTTTTATTGTTCTCTCATCTTAGTAATGTTTTCTCTCCTCGCATCATCTCAAAATCAGTAGCCCTACGTGTCTTAGGGGCTTTATCGTCTTGCTTCGGGCAAAAAGATTAAAACAAATGTGATATGACATACTAACAACCGGCAGTTAATATCTTAAACGATTTATTCTGCTAATTAACACCCTTATACATTTATAACCCATTAATTAATATAGACGACAATTATATGTTTGTGATAAAAATTGTCGAAACAAACTGCAATAAAATGTACACGCCTACATAGGAGTATATATATGGACACAGTTACACATAGAGACTTGAAGGGAAATCCCGCCCCACATATGTGTGTGTGCTCAAATATAACCACGCACACACAGGCGCTGGTAGAGAGATAAGCACTAAAAATTGAATAAGATGAAAAGGAATCAAAAGAAGTCGGCACATCATTTCCAACATTCCGAACCGTCTGTTCTGTCTCCATAAATTCTTGGCATGACAAAGCGAACGTTGAATCTATAAGTGACCTACAAAACCACGTGGGTTTTAGGGAAGGAGAGTGACTTGGAGTGGGGAGTCAAGAAAGAAAAAAGAAAGAAAGAAAGAAAGAAGAATAATGAGAAAAAAAGAAAGGTAACGAGAAAGAAAGAAAGAAAGAAAGAAAGAAAGAAAGAACAGTACTGGAGGAGAGGGAGGTCTGAGATGGCGAAAGAAAGAGGAAATAATAAAATTATGGAGGGAAGATAAAAACGATGAGGAAAGTAAAAACAAAGTGAAAAATAAATAAAAGTGAGTTTTACTGCAAAAATAGGAAAGAAAAAGGCGAAGAAGAAGGAGAAGAAGAAAAACAAGGAAAAGAAGGAAAAGAAAAAGATGAAGAAAAATGAGAAGGAGAAGAAGAAGTAGTAGAAGAAAAAGAAGAAAAAAGAACAAGAAGAAAAACATAAAGAAAAACATAAAGAAAAACAATACGAAGAAAAAGATAGAGAAGAAAAAGAAAAAGAAGAAAATGGAGAAGAAGTTGTAGTAGAAGAAAAAAGATAAAGAAAAAGATAAAGAAATAGAAGAAGATGAAGAAAAAGGGGGAGGAGGAGAAGAAGTAGGAGTAGAAAAAAGAAGTAGAACAAGAAAAAGATGAAGAAAAAGAAGAAGAAGAAAAAGAAAAAAGAAAGAAAAGAAGAAAAGGAAAGGAAGAAAGAAGAAGTAGTGAAAAAGAAGTAGAACAAGAAAAGATGAAGAAAAGAAGAAGAAGAAAAAGAAAAAGAAGAAAAAAAAAAAAAGAAAAAAGGAAGAGAAGAAGAAGTAGAAAAAAAAAGTAGAACAAGAAAAAGATGAAGAAAAGAAGAAGAAAAAAAAAGAAGAAAAAGAAAAGAAGAAAAAGGAAGAGAAGTAGTAGAAAAAAGAAATAGAACAAGAAAAGATAAAGAAAAAGAAGGAGAAAAAGAAAAAGAAGAAAAAGGAAGAGAAGAAGAAGTAGTAGAAAAAAGAAGTAGAACAAGAAAAAGATGAAGAAAAAGAAGAAGAAGAAAAAGAAAAAGAAGAAAAAGAAAAAGAAGAAAAAGGAAGAGAAGTAGTAGAAAAAAGAAATAGAACAAGAAAAGATAAAGAAAAAGAAGAAGGAGAAAAAGAAAAAGAAGAAAAAGAAAAAGAAGAAAAAGGAAGAGAAAAAGAAGTAGTAGAAAAAAGAAGTAGAACAAGAAAAAGATGAAGAAAAAGAAGAAGAAGAAAAAGAAAAAGAAGAAAAAGAAAAAGAAGAAAAAGGAAGAGAAGAAGAAGTAGTAGAAAAAAGAAGTAAAACAAGAAAAAGATAAAGAAAAAGAAGAAAAAGATGAAGAAAAAGGAGAAAAAGATAAATTAAAAGAGCAGAACAAGAAGTTAAAGTTAGAAACATGCACTTTATAACATGTCGAAAGAGTTGTAATAAAAATACAAATAAAATAGAAAGATTTAAGTAAAAGAGAAAGCGAATGAGAATGAAGATATAAAACAAAGGAACAAAAAACCGTCTAATCTCCTTGGTTGGTTAATTACATTCGTATATTCTAGCAATGCCAGCTGTCAATGTTCGAACTCATCTAAAAGGCAGGATATGGAATACAGATTTTCAAGTGAAACACCTCACCACTACACTTATAAACGCGAACTTTCCTCACCCGCTTTCTACATATTTTTTTAATCATTCACACCAAGTAAATCTGTAAAGCCACACAGACACACGGCCTTACTGGGTGGGAAAGAATTTTAAGCGATTGTGAAGGAGCGGGAACAATAGAAGAGTAAATAGGAAGACAAAGGATAACGATTGTCACTGCATTTAAATTTTCGAAATTCAAAGTTGTCCTGGAAGCACGGAGATGGAATAGAGTTTCACAAGCAAAAAAAAAAAAAAATGTGAGAAAAGAAACTGTTAGCATAGAACTTACGGTTGCATCTAGCCAAATATACTGTGTATTATTGAAACCGTATTGCCAATCGTATTAATGCAGTTAAATTCATAAAATCCAAGTACCATAACGAAGTGCTCACCCGAACAAGTACCATGAAAGTATTTACAGAAAAGGAAAGGAAATAAACTTTAAAGCGATGGGAAAGTGACTGAAGCCGAGATGACAGATCAGGCTCAATAATATTGCTGATTCTCCTTTGGGTTTTATCAAGAAACTCTAAATAAACTAAAAGAGTACCAGAGCAAATATGGCAGCAATTTTATAAGTATGGACGAATAGTAGACTTATAGCTGTGTAAGATAGATTCTGGAGAGAAAAAATTACTAGCACGACACAGTGAACTAACTTTTTTAGCAGCTGGCCTACTAATGGATTCAATGTAGTATTTCCTCTTCATGTCGGCCGAGAATGTTAACCCGAGAAGGCGTAACTTGTCACTCTCCTGGTGGTTAGCATCAGCCATGCTAGTGGAAAGCAGAAAGTTGAGTAGTCAGAAGGAAGAACCGTTAAAGATTCCGTAGAAGATGATTTCCCGACCACTACAATCTTAACCTTTTCGACTCTGCCTTTAACTGTTGTCTATCTTAGATATCCTCATAAACTGCACTTCTTCTCACTTACTCTAACCACTCATCCAACAAAGTCTTTCAGCACGCGTCTAGCTTGAGTGGCTTTTGGGCCTTGTATTAAGTGAACATTAAGCAAACTTGTTTGGCAATGGACCGAACATTTTTTAGAGATAAAGAGATTTAAAGATAAAGAGATTTACGGAAAATGGGAACAAAAAGGCCATTATTATCAACGTCAGGAAGCGACAGTTGAAATTTCAAGGTTACATGATGAGGAAAGAGGGCTTGGAAAATCTGATACTCACAGGACAGATTGAAGAGAAGAAGGACAGAGGAGTACAATGCTTACTTTATCTAGCGAGCTTGAGTAAATGGGTAGCGGTACAGGGTTTAGGAATGATAGCAAAAAAAAAAAAAACATGATATTTTAAGAGCTACAAAGGACAGGAGATTGTGACGAGAATCATGATCGCTAGCGTCTTGAAGGGACACAGCACATAGAAGAAGATTAGTCAAACGTTATTAAAAATATTTACGCAAAAAGTTTTTACAAAGTAAATTTAGCAAGAAAGAAAGAAAGAAACAAACAAACAAAGAGTAACTTGTGGTTGCTTGTTTAAAGTTAAAGAAGTGCGTGATATGAGCATAGACTAAAAAAAAAAGGAAAAAGAAAAAGGAGACAGTGGCAGAAAGAAGAATGAAGACACACAAACGACTGAAAGTTATCAATCCTACACGCTTTTCATAACTGACAAATCCAGTTACACACAGTGACACAAATGTCAAGTTCTTTTTTGCTTTGCTTAACATGCGTATCATTAATATCATAAAATCGCTAACACATGACCATATTATACTTTGCTTATTCGACCCTGTGGCGACGCAAGAAGTAACGCACTTGTCTGCCTTGTCCCTTGACTGGCAAAAGGTGACTAAAGAACAAGAAATAACTCCTCGCTATTTCTACTTTCAACATAAGGCGTTTATCAAAAGGAAACGCTTACTTAAGGTTACATGACCCCTGCTGATGTTAATATTCCGGAAAATATCTTGTTTATGTGACTGAGTTTATGTTTATTGCAATTTTTTGTGTACATTGACTCAGCGGACGAATTATAAAGGCAACAAAACACAACTCTTTTTCTCTAATCGATGGCATCCTTTCTATCTATCTATCTATCTATCTATCTATCTATCTATCTATCTATCTATCTATCAAAGTTCATGTCAGCTCTCTTTCTCTCTCCCATATATATATATATATATATATATATATATATATTTTGATCTTATCTATCTGTGTATGTCAGTCTGTCTGTCTCGTCTCTCTCTCTCTCTCTCTCTCTCTCTATATATATATATATATATATATATATATATATATATATATATATATGAGTCTATTCTATCTATTCATCTATCTGGCTAGTTACCTGAGGGCCTTTAGTATATGCAACCCGGAATACCGAAATGAAGAAGAGAGATATTTTGAGAAAACTTTCAAATATCTCCACTAACCAGATCATTTTATCCTCAACGCAAAACAAAAACGGGCTTAATAATAAAAAAAACCCCAAAACACACACCGTCAATAAAACGTCTAATAAAAATAAAACAAAATTCATAAGCTTGCCCTCTAGCACTCTTTCCCCTAAACTCGCAAACAAATTAATCATCCCTTATACTAGGATAGTTACCACCACCTCCAAGACAATGGGGGATAAAATTAGGAAGAAAAATGAACCCAACATCGATTCAAATGCTGAGATTTACCAAATGAACTGTTTACAATACAAATAAGTTTATGTGGGAGAGACATCACGTGATCTAAACCTCGTATCTACGAACACAGGAGAGACTTGCGTTTAGACAATCGATCTAACTCGTTTTGCATCGAAACGATTCTGGACATAACACCTAATCAAAGAACATAATACTTTAATGAGAAAATGCATTGAAAACTTAATGAATATATTATTATCAAGTATAAGCGGACGCCTAAAATATTACATTACATCGCCGTCATTCTTTGAATATATTCTGAAAGAGTCTGACTTATATCTATCTAATACAAAGAGTATATTCCCAAAGAAGCGAGCCATAAAATCAGAACCATGTAAATTCCTGCTGCGAGAGTGTGTCATACAAAGCGCACGATAAAAATCCCTACTAGACAGACAAACGTACAAAATTACAAATACACATTACAGTTCGTTGTCCCCTTCAACAAACAAAATTTTTCACAAACATAAACGGTTTTAATACACGTAACAAAATCTAAGCAATGAGAACTGAACCAAACAAAATTGAAAATATCAGTGTTTTCTGTCTTTTTGTAACTTTTTTTTTGATCTCTAGCGAAGCTTTAATAAAAGTGAAACATGTTAGATTGATACACATTTTCTATCTATCTATCTATCTATCTATCTATCTATCTATCTATCTATCTATCTATCTATCTATCTCGTTTGTGTAACATGGGAACGATTTATTGAACAGAAGAAAACCATAAAAATCTGACGATTTTTCCTAAAAATAATATAAGGCACGTGAGTCACTTAAGGTAGCGGATTACTGTTAAAATGCTTATGATGAATGTGTCTTGAGGTGTATGAAAGAGCAAGTGGTTAAAAGCGAAGACTATACGGTAAAAGCGGACAGAATTCGATTGAGACATAATTTGAATAGGTTAATTATATAGTTTTCAAGGAAGCATCCACGCAGGAGGCTTCTCTGCAACGTAACATATTGTTATTTTTTCTCGTTATATTGGTAATACGGTGTTAATCAGATTTGATTCGTGAGAATCGATAACTTCAGGCAAAAATTTCCGACTGATGCCAAATAAGTCAAGTTTCGATCATGGTTTGAGGCAAGCAAAACAGTCTGTCCGTAGATTAAAATATATATATATATATATATATATATATATATATATATATGTGTGTGTGTGTGTGTGTGTGTGTGTGTGTGTGTGTGTGTGTGTCTGTGTGTGTGTGTGTGTTATTAACTTCTTTTAAATTCAAAAATATTTAGAAAAGAGATGTACTAGTTTTATAAGTACTGTTGCTGAAGGATAAGATATGTCCGTACCATCTAGTCTTAAAGGAATTCTTAGTACTCCCAATATATTTTTTTTAAATCGTCATATATATATATATATATATATATATATATATATATATATATATATATATATATATATATACATACTCTGTATTGAGCCATCTTTTGAATTAAATGTTACGGACAATGGAATTATACTCCATTTGTTCTTATCCTATATGGATATATATATATATATATATATATATATATATATATATATATTTCAAATACAGAAGTATCCACCACAATACCGTTGAAGTAACGAAAATCTCGGATTAAAAGTAAATGCATAAATGCTGAAAACTACTTAATTTAGTTTTCGGACATAAATTTGCACTGATATGAAGCTTTCGAGAAAAAAAACTGAGTGAAGAGGATGCGGTTTCCTTAGAAATGGAATATATATATATATATATATATATATATATATATATATATATATATATATATATGTGTGTGTGTGTGTGTGTGTGTGTGTGTTTAAAATGAGGCAGAAAATACTGATATGACATATTTTCTCCCTGAATTTATTTTCAGGGATGAGGTATTATTCTTATTTACATGCAGACTATGGTCCTTATCATTGTTATTTCAGTTGTTTTGCTCACCGACCTTCATTACGTATATATCGATCCGGTTGACCTACAGGGAATTTCAAACAGAACCTTTTATTTAATTCATGGGTGTATATATATTCACGCATCACTGCCCTTGTCTAGGGATATCTTGTCTATATCTTATTTTAGTACTGCACAGTTATTTCTGACACGTTTCCAGTGAGACAAGTACACTCTGCCCGGCCCAGAGATGGAACCCTTGGGACATTTAGCGTTTGTTCGTGAACTTAGTGATATAATAATTGCGTGTCCAATATCTGGACCGGGTATTGCTTTCTTGGGTTCATTTTAAATGACCTTGCGTTGTCATGGTGGAAAAGATTATTTTTTTTAATTCACGATGACTCACCAAAACGGAAATTACCTACCACTTGAGCTAATACTTATGAGATGTGTGGAAATTACCCCGTTCAATCATATATATATATATATATATATATATATATATATATATATATATGAATTTAGGAAATCACCCGATTCCGCTACCTTGAATTCAACCTTTCGGTTTTTTAGGTTGATTCAAGTATAAAATTGGCAATTTTTAAAATTACTTAATAAACACTTTCCCTGAAATTTCTAATTACATAAAATATTTAATAAAAACACAGTTAAATTAAGCTGCAGCTGTACTAGTAATTTTTAAACAACAATAAAAAGACAAAACGCCAGAAATTTCAAAACGAATATACAGCAAAACATTGTTAACAGTAATATATGTAATTGTAGAAATAAAAGCAGATGTTCATTAGATAGCGTTTGTAAAAATGAAGCAGTAATTTACAAAGCAGAAGTAGTAGATTGAAATGGCCAGAAAAATATACATAGGGTGTACTGAGGGTGAATTTACAAAGAAGTGATACAATAAAAAGTGATCTTTTAAGCTAGAAAGCCTTATAAATTCTACTAAACTAGCTAACCGGGTGTGGAAATTAAAGGAGAAAAAAAGATCCGATTGTAAAGTGGAAATTTAAAAAAAAATCAAAACCTTACATGAATCATAATAACATATGCAACCTTTGTCAACAAGAGAAATTAGCTATAATAACATTTCCATAGCAAAAAACAAAAATCTTTTGAATCAGAGATTGGAAATTATGTCTCGTTGTATTCATACTAAAAAGTTCCTTTTGAGTTCATTTGAAGTCGGATAAAAAGAACGTATGTATATTTCATTTAATCCTCAACAGATACATTTCCAATACATTTGTTTTCTTCTCCTCCACCTCACCTTCTACCACACGTCACGACTAGAGCTTATTCATTTATTTATTTAAAAAAATATAAATTCATAAATTTTTATTTTTTTTAAAATATCGCGTTATTAAAACAATTGACAGAAATCACCTGAAGGTAGCAGAATCGGCTGATTTCCTACTCTACATGTTAATTTTTTTATCTTTTGATACGTATATTGAGCTCTTTATAATACCACTGTTTCCTGGCCTAATTCAACCATTAATAAACTTCTTTATTATATATATATATATATATATATATATATATATGTGTGTGTTTGATCGGCCTAACAATTTTCTACTCATCATGCATGTATATTATCGCCCGCACTTTGAGTAGAAGAGAAAGACTAGTTATTCTTTCATTCACATTTTGTCAGCGTTTATGTGTATAGGAAAGGATGATAACGGTTAATCCTAGCCTTGAACAGTTTATGACTGTAGTGTCTAGGGAAAAGCCCTGATGGAAGTTCGTTCCACGAGTCAGTCGTTCGCGGGAAGATGCTGTTCTAATAACGTACTTCTCACCGGTGGAATACGGAAGGAATGTGGGTGGTTTGTTATTATTTAAGTGTTGTAGCGTGCCATGAAGGTTTGCCTTGGCGGGAAGAAGGAATGTAATTCGTCCGAATACTTTCCGGGAAAATAGTGGCAGATCAGCGAGAGGATTGCCAGATTCCGCCTCTGAGAGAAAGGTTGAAGATGGAGAATTATTCGTCCCCAACAAGGCCTTGGAGATGCTTTTGAACTCTATCAAGACTGGAGAGTGAGGTCTAGACTCCCGCCCAAATATGACAACAGTTTCTCGCCTGATCTTGTTGTTGTAAAGATAAAGGATAGCAAGAGGGGTTAGGCACTTTCTGGAGCGGTACATAGAGCCGACAATTTTAACTGCATCCTTAGTAATGGATCGTATGGTGTGAGTTTGAGGCCCAACAGTCTTTCAAGGCACGGTGATTCCCCAACAGTACCTCCGTTCATCCTGATTGATTCTAGTTCATGGTCAGATCGGCGATGACGGAATGTAACTAGCTTGGTCTATGAAGCATTGAATGTAACCAGCCAGTTTTTACCCCCATTGGGTAGATTTTGCAAGATTGGAAGAGAGATTAGTCTCTGAACTCTCACCATTTAGGATTTAAGAGATCCGCCCGTATATAATCGTATTATCTGCATAGATGTTTACAAATAATCAGAGTATATTCCTAGGCAGCACATTTATGTATCAGAAAGAGGGTTGTTCCGAAGAGTGACCCCTGGGTGGGACATCTACGATGACCTCTTTTCTTAAAAACGCGACAATAAACAGTAGCAAAGGTTCGATGTCTCCGCTAACATCCGTCTGGAAACGCAGTCTGATGCAGCTTCGCCTCCATTACTATTAACGCGGCCGTGTGTAAAAGTCATATCTGCCTGCTAACGATATAAATATTCAGCACTTTGCCAAACGGAATACTTATCAGTTATCTCAATATTACTTACATAAAAAATTGAACATAGACTAGCCACAAATGTACACGAATGACAAATGTAACCTAGTCTACATAGCAACATGGCGAAATATACCGTAAAGTGAAAAATAAAGGATTTGCCGATATATGCCTATATGGACTATTGTAAAGAACCCGCTCCCAAATTTGTAAAAAATATTTTTGATGCACTCTGTATGCACCATCTTAGATTTTATTAAAGAATATATCATATGAATTTCAGCTAATTATATTAATTTTATTTGAAATATTTATAAAACTATTTTTTTATTATGCAACTTGAGAGTCATTCAAATTTGAAATAAATAAATATATATTTTTTGGAGGCACGGAGGAGTCATGGATAGCGGCTCGGATTGAGGAATCGGAGGGTCGAATTACGAATTACATTCATTTAGGTGCTAATACCCTTGGAAAAGGTATCATCATCTCCTCCCGGTTATGGGTAAATAGCAAGACAGACTGGCTGGCAACTGGTCTAGGAGAAGGAAAATCTGAATTCAAAACGGGCCTGGGGTTGTCTTGGGCTCTGTCAGGTTATCTTGCCCGAAAATATCACTTATACTTGGTCTACGTTTAACAGGCTAACATATATATATATATATATATATATATATATATATATATATATATATATATATATATATTGGTAGGATCCACCTAATTTGCATAGTGGAGTACCGACCATATAAATATGGTTGCTACCGGGAAGAGAAGGAGGAACAAGAGATTCAACCAGAGACTCTGCCCGACTGCGACTCAGTCAACACATTCTCCAGGAACAGTCTTACCAGGAATATACAAAAAGACTATATGTAAATATTTGGTGTCTTTCTTGTTTCAATACATTTTTTGTTCTAAGTACATTTTAAAGTGGCATTATTATTCCATGCATTAGTCAAGTTTCAACAATATATATATATATATATATATATATATATATATATATATATATATATACAGTTAGATTTACGTTAGTAATATTCGTTCCATATCACGTGACGTCCGCATCTCGCGACGGACGCTACTTGTAAACAGTTATTTCTGAAGAAAGATTGAGGCCAATCTGAAATATCAAATATATATATACAAATAAATAAATAATATATATATATATATATATATATATATATATATATATATATATATATATATATATATATAGTTTTTTTGTCTTGTTTTTGTTTTCTTATTCATTTCACTCCAAAAATGATGCAATGGTTTTTCCTGGCGGTTGAAAAAAAAATGTAAAGCCGGAGAGAAGGAACCCGAAACCCAATCTTAAAAAGGAAACTAGGGATAAACCTCTAGTCCTCTTCAAATGGCGCTAAAGGAGCGTCAAACCAGGAGTCATTAATATTTGTTTTTTTTTTTTTTTGTAATTTATTTCAGATATATAAACATTGTTCCCAAAAAAATGTGAGCTAGAAAAAGAAAAAAAAAAGAAAAAAGAACAGGACATTGTAAGGTTATTGTGTGCTAGGAAGACAACTTTTTTGAAAATACAACATTCTTGAACAGAGATTAAATAACAATCACAAGAGAAATTGAAAAATTCTGGCAAAATAAGTACAAATCAATATCTGAAAGAAAGCAACACAAAGATGTTTGCAATCCCCCCCCCAAAAAAAAAACAAAATAAAAGTGAAGCAGGTAAGAAAAGAGTATTGACCAGTCAGAAAGTACTTGAAATAAGAGCAAACCACTTTCATGCGGATAGAAAATGAATTGAGTAGGGACACAGAAATAGAAAGAATGGGTCTTCTACTCGCATTTATTTAGAATCTACAGCGAAGCTATCCTAAAGGAGGTCGAGACCCTGCAGTATTTATTATCAGTGGGCGTAACCGTAATAATATAAGACAGGCAGATGACACTGTTGATGGCCGACTCGAAAAGAAAACTACAGGATCTCTTTGACAGAATAGTAAAAGTAAGCGAGAAGAAAGGACTAACCTCCAAAGGCAAAAAGACGGTAAGTATGGTCATCGGAGAGAGAGAGAGAGAGAGAGAGAGAGAGAGAGAGAGAGAGAGAGAAATAAGATACAAGTTGGATATATCAACATTAAGCAAGTACAGAAGCTTAAATATGTGGGAAAAGTTTTAACAGAGGATGGAAAAAGTGATATCGAACTCCGAACACGCATTGAACCAACGAACGATGCATTTGAAAAGATAAGTAAAGTGCTGAGAAACAGAAAAAAAATCGTTAGAATCAACGAAAAGAGTGTTGGACTGTTAGTTGTTATCCGTCCTCTTACGTGTATGTTGGACGATCTCCCAACGGATGAACAGCAAACTGGAGACAACAGAAATGTGATCCTACAGAAGGATACTGAGAATTCCATGGACGGAGCGAGTAAGCAAAGAGCAATTCTTAAAGAAAATGGCAACAAATAGAATCAGTATCAGGAAGAGACAGCTCAAATTTCTTGGACGCATGATGAAGAAGGAGGGCTTCGTAAACCTAATCCTCACAGTTTATATTGAAAGTAAGTGACATCGGAGAAGGCAGTGAGCCATGTAACCACGTGTGAATAGGCGGCTAAACGGGGCACTTGTGTTTTACAAAGGGGAGAAAAGCTGTTAAGAGCGACGAGGGATAATAAGTTTTGAAGACCCATGATCACCCATGTCCGGAAGGGATGGGGCAGATAGAAGGAGTTCATAAGTAAATTAAAGAGCTAAAAAAATACAGAATATTACGGACATCGGTCAGAGATGTGGAACATCACAAAGAGATGGAGCAGATTGAGTCCAAAATTTTTTCTTATTTTCATTGATGATATTTGTAAACTTGTTTATTCATGTTATTTCATTAATTTGGTATAAAATATTGTTCAATCGTTGCTGAATTGTTTATTCTTTATTTCCATATATATATATATATATATATATAATGCAGGATGCGTGTGTGTGTGTGTGTGTGTGTGTGTAACGAATGCACGGCCGCAATTTTCGACGGATTTGCACCAAAATTTACATGCACATGATCAAAGTTAGTGGGAAGGCCAAGACCGACGTTGCATTTCCCAACTCCCACCGATAGTGGAAATAATCGATTTTTTCATGCTTCTACGGCAGTTTTCATGTAGTTTGCGGCCATTTTCTACTGGCTAGAGTGAGAGCCTATAGCTGGCTGCCACGAATAGGCAGGAAGATTCTATTGGCCAGCGTGAGAGCCAACAGCTGACTGACACGAATGTTAACTAGCATGCTAGCATGCAAAAAATAATTGATAGCTGCATTCGTCACAAGTGGGGAAAAATTTAAATCTGCATGGCACTTTACTCCACTTGGCTCATTCGCTTGCTTAAACTCAATGTTGATTCCGCAGAACTGGGTTGGGTGTGAAAAAGTATTTGTTGTTAACATTCTTTTTTCATTCGTTTTTTCCAGTTACGAGTCCTTTTTTAAAGCTGATCGTTTCGTGTTCATTTTGTTTATTTTTTTTTTCGTAACAGATTTAATGTTTAGTATAGAGCTTAGAAAAAAATGGAATTGTGAGATAGGCAAGAAGTGAGGCATGTAGCCACATCAGCACGGCAAAGGGCACTCCTTTAAAAGGCAAGGAAGGGCAAAAAATATTTTAAGTCAAGTGATAGCGATTGCTGTATGAGTCGTACGATTTTTAAATCAAGCACAGGCCACGCCGAATAACGCTGCTAGTATATATATATATATATATATATATATATATATATATATATATATATATCATGAAATGGACTAAGTTCGACAGTTATTTCAATATATTAATTTTTTATACGCTATTTTTATAGATACAAATATTTAAGTACTTAGTATTTAATTTACAATAAACAGTATTAACAACATTTACCGGCCTGATGGTCCGAGAAATTCCATAGAAAATATGTCCTCCGACAGGAATCGAACCTGTATCCTACACGGAACCGTCATATAGCCTGACGTGTTATACCATTTAGCTACAGGGGAAGTATCTTGTGAGCAAGATCGAACTACTGCTAACCAGACGCTTCCTCTGTAGCTAAATAGTATAGCACCCCAGGTTATATGACGGTTCCGTGTATGATACACGTTCGATTATTGTTGGAGTACATATATTTTCTATGAAATTTCTTGAACATTCAGGCCGGTAAATGTTGTTAATACTGTTTATTATAAACATAGAATTTACTTAAATATTTGTATTTAAATTTATTTAAATGTTTGTATCTTTAAATATAAAGTATAAAAATAAATAAATCTCCATATATATATATAACATATGAACATTAACTGTTTATTTCATAAAAGGGTAGCGAAAAAATTGCACTGAGTATCGTTTTATGGTACCTCTTGAAAACCTACTAATTTCAAAATTTGCAAAATTAATTAATGACGGGGAGGGTGCAACTAAGGCGTGGCACAAAACTGGTTCGAAGGAGGGTGAGACCAACCAAGGCCAGGGAGTTCATCTGTTGTGGAAGATGATCCGTTGTTTGAAATGGCTGAATAACAGCCAAGTACAAGCACTTGTACATTGTCGAGAGAACTTGGCCCTTCACAAAGCGGTATCAATCGGTACATCCATAAGCTCGACCTTAAGAAAAGACGATGTTCAGACGTTCCTCCTGAATTGACCAATAACCAGGCTCAAAGACGTGTAAACATTTGCAAACTGATGGAAATCCTTCAGATGCCCGTTTTTGGCGTCGAATTGTAATTGGGGGATGATAAATGGATATATTTTCGTAATCCTGATAAGAGAAATTAGTGTCTTCGTTCCGAATCTGTTGTCAAAGAAGGGCGGTTTGAACAGATGGTCATATATTTTTTATGGAATTTCGAGGAGGTGTCGAACTTTGAGCTTGTCATAGATGCTCATTCTGTGGACAATTACCTTTCTGCTCAAAAACTGAAGTGGTTATATGACACTTTGAAAGCATGCTGCTTAACATTAATCAAGATCTTCAAGACGCCCGTTTTGGGTGTCCAATTGTAATCCTAATAAGAGAAATTAGTGTCTTCGTTCCTGCCAGCACCTGTTGTCAAAAAAGGTCGGTTTGAACAGAGGGCCATGTATGTTTACTAGAGTTTCGAGGGGTTATTGCACTTTGAGCTTTTCCTAAAGGGTCATGCTACGAAAGGTGAGCTTTATGTTCAACAACTGCAGTGCGTATATGATGGTTTGAAAGCCCGATACATGGTATTGGTTAATCGAAGACGTGCATTTCTACAGTATGACACTGAGACTGGAAGTGCTGTCCACTGTAACATCATATCATCATCGAGCCATGGCTCATTTCCTGCGCGGACGGGGTTCAACTATGAGGAAAATGGGTGCAGGGAGTTTTTCGCCTTTAAACCAGCCGACTCGTATAAGCGTCAAATTGAGCTTCTGGCATATCGATGGCAATAGATAATATAATATGATAGGTATATATTTTGATGAATAAAATCTTTTCGTATGTAATTTGTTTGAACTATTAATTAAAGCTTGAAATGCGTAAAAACTTTTGTCTCAAACTATTATGTATGAATGGTCAGGATGGATAGGATAGAGTTTGAATTATTCATGGAAAGGGTCATCCGACACATTTTGAAGATACAGTATGGGAACAGGACTAATGTTTAAGCAATTACTATAGACAGTAGAATTAAACGTCACTTTCAAATTTGATGATAGTGTCCAGATAAATGCAGGGAATTATTGTAAGTTAAAGAAGTATTTTTTATCATGATACAAATCACATTTAAATTAGAAAATGCAGAGCAATACAAGGTTTTTAAGTTTTTGATATCATATAAATAGAATTCAACTCGGAATTACTGCCATCTAAAATAGATATTTTATTATTATTTTTACTAAATATTCATCCAATACAAGGCCTGAGAGCTTTCCTGCATGATGTTGTTGCATGGGCGTAAGATAAAGACGTAAGTGAAGGTGACGAGGATATATATAAGGTAACCAAAAAAAGTCCTCGCCGCTTTTTACGTCGTGTTGGAAGAAGTGATCACTGATACGCATAAGAGTGCATTATCTGTCTAGAAAATGGTGGCGGTTGAGTATTGGCATTGCCCTTTACAAATACAGGTGCATAGCTCACACGTATCAGCAATAACTTGAGTAGCGGTAAGGAAACATGGCGAAGTAGAAGCAGTTCGTTCGGGGTGGTCTGCTTTATGACTTTAAGATGGGCTCGTCAAATCGCCAAGCCTTTGGGGATAATACTGTCAGTGAACGCATCGCCAGGTATTGGTTCCAGAAGTTCATGTCGGGAGATCCCTCACATTATGATGAACCCATCACTAGGGGGCCACAGGTACTGCAAGATGAGGTCCCGAAAGTGGCCATAGAGGTGAGTTTGCTTAAAGCTTCCTGACTTCTGAGTAAACAGCCAGACTTCACTTACACTGTATAGGGAAGGCGTACAAGTTGAGCAAATGGATACCCCATACACTGTCGGAAGCCATCAAACAATAACGATTAGCTGCCTTGTTCCTGTTGCTTTCCAAGCACTTCAACGTATCCATATTTGGTCGAGTGGTTACTAGGGACTAAAAATGGCTCTTGTATGACACTCCCAATCGTACCAAACATTGATTGTCACCAGCGGACTCTGTGCCTCATACCACAATACCACCTGTACATTCACGCAAGATCTTGTTCTGCACCTGGTAGACTAGTCGACAAGTGGTGGACTATGAGCTGCTACTACCAACAGAGCAAAACATCAACGTGGACGGACCTGCACTTGCAGCAGTTTGAACGTGCGAAACAGGCACTGTAATAGAAAGAGCCAGCATTTGGTTAATAGCATGGGTGTACTGTTACTCTATGGCAATGTCAGGCATCATGTCGCGAGGGTGACCAGGGATACCATACGGCGACTTGGATTGGAGACATACTTCACCTTACACATTACTTCCAGGACCTTGTATCAACAGATTACCACCTCTCCCGTTCGCTGGACAACCACTTTCATGGGACTTGCGGCAGACACTCACAGACTTCTTTGATTCTAAGACACCTGAGTTTTAAAACGAGGCCATTATGCAGCTGCAGGTGCAGTGGCAAAAGGTTTTGGATGCCGATGGTAATTACTTTGAGGATGGACAGTATGTCAAATTTGCTGCATACTTTTTTTTTTTAACAAAGCATAAACGGCACGGACATTTTTAGTTACTTGTAGTATAAATAATTGTTGACCCTAGACTAGAACAAATTAAGATTATTGCATCATCTCGGGAGTCTTTTCAACACCTTAGCCGTTCTCGGAATAAAACTGTCTGAATGTGAATGAGGATTATTCGAGTCTCTGTCAATAGCAGGCTGAGTCATAGTTGTAATGGTATAAAATAGTAGAACTAATGAATATTTCTTGTATGAACATTTACCATATGAGAAGTAGGGATAGTTTCATCTTTGGGAAAGAGGTTGTAGATTTGAAAATAATTAGGTACCCACAATACGGTGAAAATATATTGTTTCCACGTTTGTGATTTTTAATTCGTAAAATATTATTTACGTATAGGTCTAAGTGAATGGGGTGTAGCCATTCTATTAGAGTTTTGATTGGAATAATGAATATCTTCCTGAGTGTTACACGATTATGATTGTGCCAAACTTGACTGCGTAAATGCACTTCCCACTGTGTTCAGCTTTTGTTTTATATAAAACTTGGACAAGTTTAGCAAACTGAAAATAGCCACACCCAAATGGTACAATATATGTGACCTTTCGAGCGAAGTTAGTTCTAATGAGAATCTTTCTTAGATCATCACGAACTGACGCTGGAGAATTGCAAACAAATAACTATAACAAATAACAGAAAAGACATCAGTTGAGGACTTTCAACAGCAGCAAAAACTAAATGGATAGTAACTTGAAGAGAAGGTAATGACATAATCAAGATGTTAACATTCCACACTACTTCAAACGAAAGGGAAAAAAAGCGCACACCAGTATTTGAAAGAGCGATAAAACTTGAGAAACCGATTTTCAGGCGAAATGTTTTAATAGAGGGATTTTGTAAATTTCAACCGAGAGCACTGGCTGTTCGGATTTTGCTTTTTTGTTTTGTTTGTATTACGGTATATCAACCTCAGTGGGTTATTTAATGCTGGCATGATTTTTATTGCTGGTAATAGTTTTTTTACAAAGTATTTCTAGTATTATAACCTATTTTTAAACTTTCATAGTGTTTTGACCTCAGTTTGGAGGTTAACTGTTCCACGCTCCTCAAAACCTGATCAAAGGCCTTGCTGTTGGATGTAGTTTATCGTATTACCCAGGACGCAGATGTAGTTTATCGTCATACGCAGGGCGGTTGTCTATTCGGTCAATGTATGCTAAATATTTCCATATAAGAAAAAAAAAAACTAATATTACTATTACCATTTAGTCAGATTAAGAATTGCTTCGTAATATTTCACATAATTTTCTCGATTGTTTTGGTTTGGTTTGGTTTGTTTTACAGCATATCAACCTCAATTGGTTATTTAAGGCTGACAAGTTTTATTACTGGTAATATATTTCCTTCAAAAATGTATAGCTGGTAAATTTTTTTGAAAAAAATTATTACTGGTAATATTTTATTTAGAAAAAATGTATTGCTGATAATAATGTATGGCTGGTAATAATTATTTACTAAAATCATCAAAATATGTATTGAAGGGGTTTAAACCCAGTTTTGGGGTTAAATATTTGCCCATAGTTGGGACCCTAACAGGTGTTACCACCCAGGGTCAGAGTGGACCTGGGAACGCCAGTAATTAATAGGTGGTTCCACGCTCCTTAAAATGTTCTAATCAGAGGCCTTGCTGTCGGAAGTAGTTTATGGTCTTACCCAGGACGCGGATGTAGTTTATCGTCATACACAGTTTCTCGATTGTTCTATTCGTTTTGGTTTTTATTTAAATAAGTGTAATTATATTTTTAAGATTAACACAGGCACGTTCATATTCTTTCACACTTAGAAAATCGTTGCGTCTCAGTGGCTTTATTGCCTTGCTTGTAGTGAAACGATTAAAAAAATCTCCAAAACATAAAAAAACAGCGGCATAAATATTACTTCTAACTTTGACCACATCTTACTTCACACTTTTTCCTTTCAATTTCCTGCAAGCAGTCATATAAAAATCTCGTTTTAGACCTTCATAAATTCTATCATATGCGCACATTCCATTGCTCGAACACCTCAATTCATTTTCCATCATCTACTTAATTTTCTTTTCAGCGTTATGTACGCGATTGTATCGACACATAGATACGCTCACATATTCACCACCTCTCTTTGTCTCCTCTAATTTTCTCGTCGACATTCAAAGAATCTATCTTGCTTACGCGCGGAATCACGCAGGAATGAAAAGGCTCTTTTAAACGCGCGGCACACACACACACGCGCGCGTGCGCGCACACACACACACATGCATCATTATCATCAACATCAGATATCAAAAATGAAAATAAAAATAGGACTCAAATTTAAAGTCAATTAAAATTAATGCATAGGAATACAGCAGAAGATTGTAGAAAGGCTTGTTTGTCATAAATGAAAGGTTATATTAACGAATATGAATAAGCAAATTTTATTTTTCAATAAACTCCTAACCATTCTTCAAGTAGCAAAAAGTGTAAGTGTGGAAGGAAAAGGGAATTTGTAATTTAATTTTAAATACAAACTATCCCGGGTAACATTTTTCAATTCTTAGACTGTTCAGAAAATAATTATGTATGCACTTGTATTTATTTACAAAACTAAACCCAAGACGAAAAATATCGTTAGGTATGGAACTTCTTCCCATTCGTCATATTCACCAGAATTAGATTTTATTGTGTTTCGAACAGTAGAAAATGTCCTAAGTTGCAGAATATTCAGAAACAAACATGATGAAAACAGTCTTTCAAATGTTTTCTTTGGGGAAAAACTTAGATTTATTTAAACGTGAAATCGAAAATTTGCATTTCTGTGAGGCTACAGTTACTCAAAAGTTTAGTGATTACATTTTTGATAAATAATATTCCAATAAATTTTAATAACATACCGTTTTGTATTTCTCTCGTAAAACTTAAATGTTTTCCGACCACTCTAATGTTAAAAGTGTTTGAAGCCATCAACATTGAATGGGAGAAAGTTGACTTCTCCCTTTGTAAAAAATTGTCACTAAGTTTACCCACAAGTCTGAAACATTTACAGAAATGACGAATTATTTTCCACCCTACGACATCTTTATTCCAGACAAGACGTCGCAAGATTCTCGCTGCTCTATCGCTATTTCCATGGGGAGTGTACAGATGATCTACACTCCTTAGTTCCACCAGTTCTAACATTTACGTCTTAATTCCGCACATTGCAGAGAACCACCCTGATTACTTTTGTATTCTTTTGTTGAGATGTAAGTTCTACTCAAGCAGAGTTTTCCTACGAACCGACTCCCAAAAGGTTGCTTTCCTACAAGTCTAACCTGTTCAAATTTAGGATTAACCTTTATCCTCCACACATATCTACATAAGCTGTTCCTCCTGTAACTCTCTATATCGAGTGGACCTCGGAGCTTGTATAAGGTGAACATTACAAAACGGAAGTTCTATATTCTAACTTGATCTATTTGTTTAATTCTTGTTTATTTTCCGAATAATTATTTGCTGTTAATATCGTTAAAAGTTTAATATTTTTGCATTTTGTACTTTCTTTCCCGGGAGAGTATCTGTCAATGCACAAACTCTCAATGTTCCAAAACCCTGTCTCGGTTTTTCGCGTGATCTTGCTGAATGATGTGATCCTGTGTGCAAATTTTACTTCTACGTCGATTCATTGGCGCTGCACGCATTCAGAAACACGACACAATAGGCGTTATTATTTCCTTCAGAATCCACATTTAATAATACTATATTCAATGATTATTCGTAAATTCATTAGAGAAACTCACGAGCAATAAGCCTACACTCGCTTGACAATATTCCTCTACTAAAGTATCATAGAATTGGTCAGGTTTTGAAAGGGCGAACTGACCTTGCATTAAATACAATCTAAAATGCGAATTCCACTTTCGATTGTGCCATGCCTGATTTTACCGTTATCTCACTAATGAAAGGAAACAGCCGAGATTTGTTCAGGTCTTTCTGTTGCATCAGAGACTGTCTTTGTGAGATGGGAGATTGGAAAATGGTCGTTGTCAGCACACTAAATGCAGTACACAATTCTTCATTAGATACGTTCTGACGGCAGAGCGGTCAGAAGAAAGGAAATTTGGAAAACAGCTGAGAAACTCTCTGGAAACCCAACGGTGATTTGGCTCGTTTGAACTTCGTATCGCACATAGTTTTGTTTGTACCGTAAATAAAATACAAAACGCTGATCCTTCAAAGATCCTGGTTTGCGTGGTGAATATTATTTCGGAAAAAAACAAAAAAACAAAAACAAAAACAAAAAAAAAAAAACGAAAAAATAAACATAAACACTTTCTTTTAGGGAAAGTTCAACCGATTATTAAAAACATTTTTTTGGGAAATAAAATAATAACTGGTTTTATGGTGAAGCTCCATAATATTTCGAAAAAATTCTCGAGTAGTGAAGATTAAAATTTTTTTAAGTGATTGTTATGAGCAACTCCTTCTCTTCCAATAAATCTATTTCGGCCATTTTGAATCATGAAATAAAGAAAATATCTACAAAAATTCTACAACAGAATATTTGCTTAATTTTTTTTTCCGATTTGTCCGATATCGCACAAATGAAAATATAATGCAACTAGTGAATTTAATCCCTGAAAAATTAAATAACATTTTTCGAATGAGAAGACTACTTCATCTATGTGCCATGACAATTCAGATCATCGGCGATCATTGCTCTCTAAAGTTAAGAAATGTAGCTCTTAATATATTTTTGTCACGATCGTGTTCTACCATCTTTATACGAATAAGTAGATTATGCTTTGTTTTTCCCTGTTCCTCTTAGAATTAGCGTCGACACACAAAAAAAGCAAATTTAGACAAATGAACGTAGCGTTCTGACTTCAAGGAACGATATCGGGACAGAATCAAATGAAACTGCAAACCGGCCTATGTTATTGGCTAAGAAAAAAAAATCCCAGCATGCATTTGTGTGCTTCTGGTTATAAAAGAGGAAGAGCAAGTGTTTCTCAGTGATTCCTAACCAGACAGAATAATCCCCATATTTTTGGCAGTTTGGATTTCCATTTTTTTCGATGAATTTAAATCTGGAAGCACTGTTATTGGGAGTGCCATGTTTGTTTAACTTTGTCGCAGTGCTATGGTGAGGATATGATCACAATGACTGTCTCTCCAGCAAAATGAAACAATGTCCACTCAGCCATCAACTTCGTCATGGACACCGGAAATAAGTAGATTATGCTTTGTTTTTCCCTGTTCCTCTTCCCATCAATCTCTTCTGTGTGTATCAAATTTTCCAACCCTTTTTTCTTGATGTGCCATAGAAATTTCAACTGTTTTTTTCTGATGTTAAGTATAAGTGTGGTTTTTGTTTTCATTTTCTCTAAAACTTCGTCATTGTTTATATGTTCGGCTCATGGTATTCGCATTATTCTTCTGTAGAATAATATTCCTGTTTTTTCAATTCTCTTTTTTAATCTCTGAGTAGATTGTTCAGCATTCACTGTCTTATAGAAGGAGTGATATTATATAACATTTCAGTAATCTTTTCTTTGTTTGTAGCGAATTTTTTCTGTTTCTTAATACATTGATTAGATTTTGGAAGACGTCTTTCGCTATACCAAATGCGCTTTCGGATTTCAATGTCGTACTTTTTGTCCCGTGTTGCAACAGTTCCCAGATATTAAAACTGTTGTACTTGTTTGATTTTGGTATCTCCAATTGGAGGTGTGTAGCCATGGTGAAAGGCAAAATAAATAATAGAACTGTCCAACAAAAAGGATTGACAAAGTCTGTAATAAGCAATTACAAGAGAAAGAAAAGAACAGAGAAAAAAGAATATAAAACAAGCAAACAATAAATATATGCAAGGTAAATCAACGGTAATATGGCAAAAAGTTCACAAAGTAAGAATTAGCGTCGATACACAAAAAAAGCAAATTGAGACAAATGAACGTAGCGTTCTGACTTCAAGGAACGACATCGGGACGGAATCAAATGAAACTGCAAACCGGCCTATGTTATTGGCTAAGAAAAAAAAAAATCCCAGCATGCATTTGTGTGCTTCTGGTTATAAAAGAGGAAGAGCATGTGTTTCTCAGTGATTCCTAACCAGACAGAATAATCCCCATATTTTTGGCAGTTTGGATTTCCATTTTTTTCGAAGAATTTAAAGCTGGAAGCACTGTTATTGGGAGTGCCATGTTTGTTTAACTTTGTCGCAGTTGTTTTGCGTGTCGTGCTTCTTTTGTTACAGTCCAGTTTCTTGGATTTTTTTGGTGTTTTTGTGCTATGGTGAGGATATGATCACAATGACCGAGTCTCTCCAGCCAAATTAAACAATGTCCACTCAGCCATCAACTTCGTCATGGACACCGGAAAGGCCCCAAAATGTGACCAGACAGCTACAAGGGCCTAAGAGATGAATATAGTGCATTCATCTCTGGCAATGAACTTTTCCCCATGCCTTTCGTTATGGGGGAAGTGACAGTCGACGTCAAGTCGTGAAAATTTATAACTGGTAGAAGGGAGGCTATGGAAGAAGCACTAAAGGCCATGAATATTGGGCCCAAAGTGTTGATTCGGAGATCTAATGCTATGTGGGACATCTTGCTGGAAAACCAAAGAGACAGCAAAGACATTGGCTGGGAGTATCCTCATCACCAAGACGCTGATACTCAAAAAGGTATACATGGGCATCCGAAAGACACTGATTACTCTACAGAGGGTTCCCATGTACACCACAGAGGAACATTTTAGGGCCTTCTTCTAGGATTAAGGTCCTGTGGAGGGGGTGTTCTGCATCAAAATAAGTCGGTCATTGCCCACCAGTGATTTTGAACTCATGGCGACATTGGCCCAACCCAAGTTTAACGAGGCCCCTAATGTTATCACCGGCGCGGCAGAAATATATTTGTTGTCGTGGAGGCCTGCCGCCCCTACTGATAGGCTTGTGGTCACCTGGAAAAGTTGTGTACGACTAGGAATCCGGCACCACAGGCTCGATCACTACCAGAGCAGTCCAGGGTGGAAGAATCAAAGAAGGTCCCAATGGTCCTGGCGAATGGACTGAGGGGGTGAGGAGTGGATCCAAGGCAGCAACTCTGCCAACGCAAAAGCAGGCAAAGCAGCAGCAGCGCCCCCAAAAAATAGCAGCAGCGACAGTAACAGCCGCAGCAGCAGCAGCCGAAGAAGTTGCAAAACAAGCAGCAACTGCCGAAGCAGCAACCGGAGTAACAACCGGCGTAACAACTGGAGCAACAACCAGGAGCTCCCCCGCCCAAAAAGAGCAGTAGCAGTCACAACAAGAGAAAGAGCCTGGTCAGCAACTGGACGAGTTTGACATAGAGGTAGAAGAAATGCCCCCACCAAGATCCTCCGCACTGAAAAGGACGAGGGACGATGTGGAGGATGAAAGCGCAAAGTATAACAAGAGAGAGAGGAGAGCTGGTTGGAGTAGGACAGAGAAGTCCTTGGTAGCTGCCAAGACCCAATCTGTTCCTCCTTCGCCAGCAAGAAGTGAACCAAACAGACGCCTTTCAAAGAAAATCAAAAATTCTCCCTACCTCCTCTTGTAGGACACCCACTTTTTCTTCTACCTATTCCAAGCAATCCCAAAGAAAGTAAAAGGGACGTTTTCCCAAAGTTAACGGAGTCCCAGGTGTAATCATTCTCATTAGGAACACTATTGGTAAACTCAAGGTCTGGGACGATCTGGTGGGTGCCAAAGATGCATTCCCCAAGCTCTGAATGGCTCAGATAGAGTTTCCGGAGCTTCAAAAATTAGCACATTATTGCACTGGGAGGGTCCCGGTTTTGCTCCATCCCTCTTTTTATAGGTTTTAAAACCTTTCTCACAGACGTCGGCAGCATTGTCTCAGAAAGACAAATTAGGTCCAATATTGGCACCGGTAGTTTAGCACAAACCGTCGGGGTCCTGACCCCAAATATTTCCGTTCAGTCTGTGTTTAAGGGGTATGTAAAAATTAACAGATATCTATTAATTTAACCACCGTGAATTTGAGGTACCTGAGAGATCGGGATAAGGCTGCCCATCTTTTTCGTTATCTCTTCGGTGTGGAGGTACCTGCGATCTGGGAGACACACTTTCTTTACGATGTTGATGCTCGTGTGCTATCTAACGACTTTTTTGTCTATTGAGCATATGAGGACCAGCTGGTTAGAGGTGTTTCCCTGTTAGTAAAACGTTCCCTGGATGCGATGTTTGACCTTGTCCATGTTGACGTGTGGGGTCGGTTAATCGTGGCCGATATTGTCGTGAGCAGTGGTTCGTACGTCTTTCCCCGCATCCATTATCGGTTGTCTGTCCTCCTACTCTGCAAGAACCGTAAAAAGGTACTCGAGTGCTTGCTCTCCTTGCTTTTGTGGGATGGTGGCAATCATCAGAGGTCTGTTTCCAGCGTCCGTATCATGGGAGGTTGAGAACTCCACACTTGGTGAATCATCGACACGCCTCGAGGTTTGCTATCCTATCTGCGAGGGGCGTGTTAAGAACGCCTTCTCTAGCCTTACCATAACTCCTTCTGGGGCTGAGCGCCGTCGTAAGCCCCGAAATCAATCGAGATTCCTCAGAGAGTGTTGATTGGTCTTGAAAGTATATTCCTCGGTTCAATTAACTTTCACGGCTTATGAGGCTCTTGTATCGGGAGTTAGAGCAGGGTTTACGAAGGACCCACTCTTATGGGCGGCTCGGCTTGTAGGCAACCGAGTTTCGCTCTTTCTGGTCTTGTGCACCAGTGGCAGATTACATCAGCAAGCATGAGTTTTCGCTTGCTTGGCAATTTATTCTCAATGACAAGTTTTCAGAGGGTGCTGGGCGGATTTGCCCGACTGTCATTGGTGCGACCATGAGTAAACGGCTTCGCACTCCTTCTACCCTTGTCAGGTGTGCCCGATCTGGAAGAATGTCGGCGAGTTGACAGCTCGTATCGATCCCAAGAATTCATTGATCTCACATACACGTGCAATAATGTGTCGCCCTTGTCTTGTCTGATGAGACGAATTGTGTTTCTTACATTGCTAGCCGTGGCAAGAATGGTGATCTGAACATTGCGAATGGGGGGAATATTGCAATACGAACGCTAATCTTATCACGATGTGATCGGGTTCTTTGTGCATCAACTCAAGTTGAAGATCAGAACTGAAAGAATGCGTTTGTTATCGACAGATTTAAGCGAATGTTGGGTTAAAGTAGCGAGCTTGGTGCGAGTGAATAGGTTTAGTTTTGATTTTCTTTTCAACTCCTCTTTGACGAATCGGGACAGTTTCCTAGCGATAACTGCCCTGATTAATATAGATTTTATTTGTTTAATGTGTAGTGTCGTTCCTGGCCTATTCCCGGCATTCTCTTTTGCTGTGATCCATGTCGAGATTCCAACCTCCCCAGTTTGGCATTGGTTTCCTTTTTCATCTCGGTTGGGTTTAGTCTTTGATTTTCCCACTCATTCACTTATTTTTTTATCATTTCCTCTCTTTTAATGGGTGAGAGCTTCTTGATTCTGTATACAGGAGAATACAGCGGCCGCTCTTAGTTTTGACGGGTGGACGGGTCCTAATGACGTATTTTATTTTATTTAGATGTTGTGTTATGTTTAGTTTCATTTTTTGGGTACATCCCCTCCCCATCATTTCATGTATTTAATTTTTATATATACATTTTGTGATAAAATT
Organism: Acanthosepion pharaonis; assembly: GCA_903632075.3. Taxonomy (NCBI): domain Eukaryota; kingdom Metazoa; phylum Mollusca; class Cephalopoda; order Sepiida; family Sepiidae; genus Acanthosepion; species Acanthosepion pharaonis. The sequence continues at coordinate 1,667,386 of CAHIKZ030004034.1, read as the reverse complement.
AGAGAAAAAATATGGATAGTTGGACTGTATAATATTTACGTCATGTTTTTTTTCTAGGTTGCCTATGATGATGTGATATTGTGCTATATGTCGGTTTCAGTGGTGATTTATAAGTTCTTGTGGCAAATGAGAAAACTGTAATGATTAAATGGATCGTGAATTTGTTTAGCTAGGTGTAGAATAGTAAGTTTTGACCTTTTTTGTTTATCCCCACTTCCCGCTTAGTCCTCCTGCCAAAATTGTAAAATTATTCGCAATAAATCACCTTTCTTAGCCAGATTGAAATCAACACTCCATTTTTTTAATTTGAATATTAAGCTGGCCCTTCTGCTAACAACCATGCATTCTGTCTTCTTCCAGTTGTAATAAAATTATTGTTTTTTTTTTTATCATAGCATAAAGGGGCTTTTACAAAATATTTACTCAAACTCAGAAAGGCAAGTTCTAAGAATAAGGACAATCTGCTTGCGTTTTTGATTTAGATTTACGATTCCCTGGTTGTGTGTGCGTGATGTTTGTGTCTATGTAAAAGTAAGTGGCACAGTTCTACCAATATATACATTTCTTTATACATATCTTTATATGGATAAACACGCAACACCCCGCACCCCCCATATATATATATATATATATATATATATATATATATATATATATATATATAGGCGTGCGTAAGTATAAGATTTTGTAACGATATATGATCCATTCTCCTAGGAATCCTGATTATCATTCTTACTCCGTTCCTACCATTGTCATGATTCTCTCATACCGTAACAGCATTCCTGGAAAGTCTTCGAGTCCATGCTGCACGTAAGGTACATCGCCTTGGCTCTGTTGGCAACCTTTCCGCAGGGTCATAGGCACATTGAACATTCAACTCATTTTTCTATCTGACGTCTCTGATAACCAATCAAAACTTCTGACATGACTTACATTATCTCAGATTTTAATATAAAAGTCGTTTTTTTTCCGATAAAATTGCCAATGGCCGATTGATGTCGATAAAATTTCAGAACATACTTATAAAATGGCTGGCTTATCGTTTCCGAATATGATCGCCTGCTAGAGTGTTTGGCTAATTCCCATTGCAGACGCCCGCTCAGGCACAACAAAAACACTCAAAACAGATCCCAGCTGTAGTTTATACGGCAGCTATGTTGAGTTGACCTTGGTCTAAGAGTGTAGGAGAGAGCTCATAATCTGGTGTGAACAATGTTAGTACGCTCTAAGCCTCAATCACGATGACTTGTGACTTCGTGCTAGCAGAAACATCAATGGGTTCTGAACATTTCGGGCTACCTCATTTCACTCAAGAGGCTTTAATCATGTTATGGTTTCAAGGTACTTCCGAACGGTGCTACACTCTGATACTGCCTCTCCGATATTATCGAAGAAATCGACTATAGTGAGATTTAAACCTGTGTCTCAAGTACGGAACGCTAGCGTTCTAACCACTCAGTCACACACTCAAATGTATACGTCTCATCCGATAAATATGCAATTTATACGATTTTCAGTTTATAATATCTATTTTTGTTAAGAATATTGAGTACAATATAAATTCATGTTCATAAATAAAAAATAGATATAGGCTATATAAAAATGCATTTGACTCTGTATTTTATATAGTAGAAAAATGATTTTATTACTTGACATTCTATAACCTTCATAAGTCTTTCAGTCATTGATTTTGTTAACTTTTCTAATTTTTCCAATTTAACATTTCCACCAGTTTTTACAGCTTCCCAAAGGTATTCTTTGTTTGAAGAATGTCTTCCATTTTCATAAGCATCTCCATTATTAATTAACTTAAATTTTTCTAGGGATATGATAGAGAAGGCAGTTCTATTAATATGGTGTTTGTGAAGGAATTTTGTGGGGAAGTGGACAACAGAAAGTTTTTTAGAATAAGAAGAAGCATTGCCTTGCTTCACTATAGACTTTTTAGCTTAAAACGTTTTACTTATGATCTGTTCCAATTAATATAAATATTGTTCCCGATTTTAAAGCAATTCTATGTATTTGTCCATCCTGGGTATGACGATAAACTGCATCCAACGGCAAGGTCTCTGATTGGGAGATTTTGAAGAGCGTAGAACTACCTCTTAATTGCTGTTGTTCACAGGACCACCCTGACCCAGGGTGAAGGCTTCTGTTAGGCTTTTTCCTATGGGTAAATATTTAACCCCCAAACTTGGATCAAAACATTTCGAAAGTATGAAATAGATTTTTATTGTAAAAATACAAGCAATAGATTTTTGAAATTAATATTACCAACAACACATTTTTGAAAAAAAAAAAAATTAACGGCGTGTTGTAGAGTAGTTTTCACAGTGGAGGCTTGTATTTCACTAATTCTGTCCTAAAAGAGTCCGACGTACAAAACGTTAGGAACTTGAAATAATAGTTAATGACGCAGCAGCCTCTTTTCAAAAATACGTCAATGAAACTTGATTGCTTACAAAGAACTTGATCTACAAACTGATTGCTTACAAAGAATACTTATTCTGTTTATACGAACCTATCCTAAAAATCTTGTCGGTATTGAATAATCTATTGAGGTTGGTATGCTGTAAAAGAAAATAAACCAAAGCAAACCAAACTATGTATTTATCATGAGACTATCATCAATTTTTAAGAGGCTAATAATATCTATTTCCAACAATCGTATTCAAAATCATTACCCCACGTCATACCCGTTTGTCTTCTAAAGTGTGTTAATTATTTCCACGAAAAACCTAAACTTTATATTAGCCGCTATTGGTTTCGTTTAATGGACGTCTACTTTCATCATTAAAGATTATTATTGAAAAATCAATTTTTGTTTATTAAGTCTCAGCCAAACTTTCAGATCTCTCTTTGTGAATTTACTAATAAAGCTGATTATTTGATTCTTTTAATATTCAGCATTTTCCCCCTCTTTACGTATCTTCTTGCGTGTCCTTCCGTCATAGTTACTTACTATTCTTTTAATTTTTCTCGCATTTCCTTTCTCTTTTAGTTTCTTTTGTGTTTTTATCTTGACAATAATTTCAGTTCCATTGCTCTTGTTCTATAATCATAATATTTTTCGCAATTTCTATTCTTCTGTTTTCATCATTGAATAACTTTACACGATCTCGTTCCTCTTTTGAGTTTATATCTTTTTTTACAACGTCTACACATCATTAATTACCTGAAATTAAAATAGTGAAAATGAAAAGAATATGTATCGATATCTGGGATGGTCTTTTCACAGAGGACGGGCGGAAAATAATAGAAATCCAAAGGTGTATTGGAATAGATAAAGAAGCCTTCCAAAATTTAAGCAACGTATTAACCTTTCCCCCGGCATAGACGTGTATATACGTTTTGTCTTTTATCGAAAGGTTGAATAAACACGTCTAAAACATAACGTTCGAAATCCAGTTACAGACTTATTTATACGAGGATCTTGATTATTCTCGTACTCTTCTGAGCTTGAAACTTGTCTAATTGTCAACTCATACATCCGGTAGAGGTGTTAGCCATCGTTCGGGTAATTCAAGGTGACTCAGTTTCTTAGTTACTATATTAAAAACAAATAAAAATTTCGTCTGAAGATGAAACATTTGTGGATCCTCTCTGCCCGGAGGCAGAGAGTTTGACCAGCACAGCTGGAGACGAATCTTCAACTGCAGACCAACATACAGTATTTACTACTGTATTTATGTGAATGGGGACATACCGATTATCATCCGTAGATATGCTACAATATCTGAGATGGTCATTTCACAGAGGACGGGCAGAAAATAAAAGAAATCCAAAGGTGTATTGGAGTAGATAAAGAAACCTTCCAAAAGTTAAGCAATGCATTAACCCCTTCACCGGCGTAGACGTGTATATACGTTTTCTTTTTATCGAAAGTGTCTTTTTCAGTTGTATAAACATGTCTAAAACATAACGTTCAAAAACAAGTTACAGACGTGTTTATACGACAATCTTGATTATTTTCTTGCTCTTCTGAGCTTGAAATGAGTTCAAGTGTCAACTAATACATCTGCTAGAGGTGTTAGCCATCGTTCGGGTAATTCAAGGTACCTCTGTTTCTTAGTTACTCTATTAAAAACAAATAAAAATTTCGTCTGAAAATGAAACGTTTGTTCTAAAATATTTGGCAGGAAATGGGTTAAAGAAACAGGAAAATTTCGTTCGAAAAATAAAAGAGCACTGAAATGTTCTGTATTATCAGTTTTCATGCATGATGAAAAAAAGAAACTTGAAGCAGCAGAAATGTGATTCTAGGGAAGAATAAGGAGAATACCATCAACTGAACATGTGAGTAAAATGGAAGTTTTAAGGAAAATGAACGCAGAAGGACACATATTTAAAATGAAATACAGTCGTAATTCTTAGCACGGATAATGAGGAAGATGGGTTTGTATAATTTGACACTCAGAGGACACACTGAAGACAAAAGGGACAGATAGAAGTAGCGTGTCACATAAATGATAAACAATATTGCATGAACAGATTTCGGGCAAGAATTTTTAATCGTTTCACCCAAGCAAGGCGACAATTCCACTAGGACGCAAGTGAAAAAAAATGAGCAGATTTTAGTTACCAGAAGGCAAAATGGACAGATAGAAGTAGCGTGTAACCTACATAACAAAATTATGCAGATTTATAACAGGAAAAGTAGTGGGAAGGATGGTGAAGAGGTTAGATTTAATATGAACTACAAGAAACAGGAAATTGCTGAAAAGCATGATAGACCACATTCTAATGTGTCATGTCACATAAATGATGAACAATATTGCATGAACAGATTTCGGACAAAACTTTTTGATTGTTTCATCCAAGCAAGAGGACAATTCTACTAGGATGTAGAGGGTTACAGCAAGTGAAAAAGAATAAGCAGATTTTAGTCACGAGAAGTGAGAAAAGGGTCAATAAATGAAGAGGATTCAGAAACGGGGAAGATGGCGATTGATGTTATATTTAAAGTTTTGATGAAATCAGATGGGAGTTCCACAGGCGACAAGCGCAGGAAAATAAACTATTAGAATATAACTGATGGTTGTGTCTGGTTAGTTCGACTATATAATGGTGAGACCTAATTGCCAATCTGGTAGCATGCTTGAACTCATCCAGACGAAGTATTAAGGATGACAGCTCATCAGAACAGTTGCCGTGAAAATAACTTGTAGAAAAGGGAAGGGGAAGCAACGTCATGTCGGTGAGGAAGTGACTGAAGGAAACTTTGAATTGTGTCAAAAATCTGGAGAAGCACCAGACCAGATATGGCAGCAATACTGAATGCACGGATGAATGGTAGTTATATAAATGTGCAAGGGGGGTTCTGACGAAAAGAATTGTCTGGCACAACACAGCGAATCATCTTTCCTATCAATAGATCTATCAATTGATTTAAGATAATCACTCCACTTCATGTCAGAGTCCAAGAATACGTAAAATGTCGCTCTCCTAGAGTTTAGTATCAGCTATGATGATGACAGAGAAAAAAGGTTCCATGTGGTGATGAAATGAAAGTAGTTTTGCTTTGAAGGAAATAAAATTATCGAAATTCGCTAAGTAATAACAACACTACGGACTACGAAAATTCTGCCTATGATAGTAACAATAGTGTTTCTTATAACAGAAGTACTGGGAAATTTGCGAAGAGACTAGAAACAAAAGAAATCAGGTAAAGCATTGAAATAAATCAGACTAAATCACTATTGAAGTCGGTGAGCTTAATAGTGGGGATATTAAAATATTTTTTTAAAGATTTGAAGAAATTTATTGTCACATAGTCTCAGCTATGGCCACCTGCAATTTTGATTACCTTCGCCGTGAATTTGTAATAAATTTCATCGAAACATCTTATTTAAATAGCCTCTTCGAATCAATGAGATTCGTCTCCAATCTTTATTTATCAATAAAAATGTAGTTAATGTTATTACATAGATTTCGCTATGAGTCACTATGTTTTCTGTGAGATTTTTTTTCTTTTCTTTTTCACCTAATCAGAGGCTGTCGTTTTCTGATTTTGATTTTTCTTTCTCATCTGTTGGCGACATCTCAGTGAACTAACTTCTGAATCATGTCCGCGTATAATTGACGCGGCACTTTCGGAATGTTTTCTGCTCTAGCTTTTTTGATTAGTCAAATCGCTCGCACAATTACTAGTAATTATTAACGCACTTATGTTCCACATCTGTTTTTTATGTTTCACTATCCCAGCTTTTGAACTAAAGCATTTATGAACAAAACAAAAAAAAATAAATAAATAAAAAAATTAAAAAAACACTACAACTAATAATTTTAATAATAACAATTATGATGTAAAATCATATCGCAGTTATTTTTTCGCATTCCAACTTCAAGCAAGAAAATTACTGTTAATAAAGAAAATGATACTCATCATAGTGTGCGGGTTGTGGGTGGGGAATAAAATGATGAGAGGCGTTTTAAAACAAAGATAGACAAAATAACACCAGTAACGTCAACAGGTAATAATATTAATATGGGTAATTTAAAAATGTTTGTGAAAACTAAAAACTCATTAGAAAATACATTAGCTAAGATTCTGAAGTTGAGAATCGAGAAATATGCACAAGTGGATATCAGAATCAAGAGAAAAAAATTAACTAGTCAACCATAATGTCATCAGGACGTTGAATTAAGAAAACAAAAATGAAAAATATGTAGAGATGCTGGTATCTTACTCCTTTCAGAAGGAATCAATGTTAAACCTAGAACACTAATCATGGGTATATAGTACCCTGTGTAAATTTTCCTATTTTTCATTACAATTTTCAGTACCTGATTTTCTTACCTAAATAATGTTTTTCAGTTCCTATTAATGTTAACTCAAAGTACAACATTGTGCCTGCATGTAAAATATTTCAAATAAAGATTTATAGTTAATATTTTTTTAATATTTTCAAAATCCGGTACGACATACCCATGGTTAGTAGTGATGTAACTTTAATTGATTGTTAGTGTTCTAGATTTAAAGTCAGAAACGAATAACTGAGAACAGATTCAACAGCATAAATATAATCGGTGACAGAAAGAGATGGTCGAGCTAAAGAGTAAGATAGTCAGGACCTTTTCTTAACCGGGCAGCAGAACTGAATAAAACTGAAATCAAGGAACAAGGAAACTTCATGAATGAAAACTAGCGAATAACTGAGTAATAATTGTAATGATTCATGTATGATCCTAACTTCAAATCATAACAGTAAAAAAAATAAAAAAATAAATTAGGAGCTCACTAACATATCTTAATTTTTGCATCTAGTAATTAGTAGTAATGTTAGTAGCAGTAGTAGTAGTAGTAGCAGTAGTAGTTGTCGTCTTTGATTTTTTAAACATGAAGGAAATGTTTGTCTTTCACTTGAGATGAAGTGATATCACGTATCCACTTCAGCAATCTCTTAAGTATACTCGTTGACTTTTTTTTAGTTGACTCCCTACACACACACACACACACACACACACACACAAACACACACGCGCGCGCGCGCGACCTTAGTCAGGATCATAGAGTCATTGTAAGCTCCAAAATCTATTCATTAGCTGTATAGTACGTGTTTCGTTAGGGCTATATTCGTTATAGACTGATTACCACCCAAGGCTGAACAGCCGAATTTGCCCTACCATTTACCCATAGTTGGAAATTTTGAATTCAAAGTTGTCCTTCTCCGAGACTGGTAACCACTCAAGGCTGAAGAGCCGAGTCTGCCCTACTATTTACTCAGAGTTTGAGATTTTGAATTCAAAGTTGTCCTTCTCCGACACAGATTGCCATCCAAGGCTATAGGATCCTGTCTGTCATTCTATTTCCTCATAGCTAGTGGGGGGGGGAGTGATGGATATATACATTACCCAATGGTATTAGCACGTAAGTGAATGTAACGAACTTTACTAGAATTCGAACTCGGCTCTCCGATTCCTCAATCCGAGCCACTATCCATTATTGAATTAATGATATATTTCAATTTCAAAGGTACCTCAGATGTTTCCTTTATTTAATTCTCTCTGGAAGCTTTGGATTGCATGATCTTTATTTCGTTTTGATTGCCTCGGAAGAGGGGAAAGTCCCAACTTGGTTTCCATAAGGAAATGGATGAAAGAAGTGAAGATAGAAGTGTTTAACGTCTGTTTCAGGGAATCGTTAAAAATTGTTAATTTCAAACCTTTTCATTTGTACCCTCTTCTTAAAGTAACGACCAACATTCATATCTATGATTATTATTGCAATATTTTGTTAAGGTGGCTAAGCTCAAATATTTAACGATGTGATAGGGAATTTCTACGGATATTTTATTGTCATAGAACTCGAAATGAGTTGAGTCAATTAACTGAATAATTTAGATTCATCAAAAAATTAAAATAAGAAAACCGTGAAAGTTTCATTGGTGTTTCTAGAAATAATATTAATAATAATAGTAATGGAGATCGAGATTAACAGGATGTGAGGAATGAAGACTGATACTGTACTAATAGTAATCGTAATTCTGGGCCTTTTGAGAAAAGGAATGGAACATCAACATACAAGTTGCCCAGAAGATCGCCCTACCAGGGACATCCAATATACTAAGAAAAGTGCTCTCAGTTAAATGACAATAATCCTATAGGGACTAAGGATCATAGTTTGGGCCCGTCTTTACAGGATTCAAAGCAGTAAGCATAACATACACAAATGACAATAATGCAGACGCAGACATTGAGAAAATCCTAGTAAACCTATGCTGAAATACAAAAGATATGGTCAATGAGTTACTGAAGGTATACATAGAAAATATGTTTCAATTACTTCCCTGGAAAATGATTATTTAACTAAGAGCAAGATTGTATCAAGCGGCAAATCCCAAAACGGGGTGAATGAAGGAGAATTCGAAGAAGAATCGACACTATGCAGACAAAAGCACTTCGAATATGTTGAGGAATATTAAGAAGAATACATAATACACATAATACTGTCTATTATAAACAGAGCATTTACTTAAATATTTGTATCTATAAAAAGAATGTTAAACATAAAATGTATTTAATATATATATATATATATATATATATATATATATATATAAGAAAAACTTTAAAAAATTTTTAGAGTTGTAAATTATTATTTATTTTTTATTAAAGAGATATTACTTGTTCCTCACACACACATATGTATACACACACACACACACACACACATATATATAAATAAATCTTAAAATAATTGTCGGACTTTGTCCTTTTTATAATGTATGACATCATTTGTTTACATTTGATACGCCATGAGCAGATATGAATGTACGTGAGAGATTTTGGAAGATTGAAGTTTAAATACAGTAAATTCGACAATGCTAACCGAACGCTCCTTCGTGGCCAAATCGGTAGAGGCACGTCAAGCTAAATGACGGTTCCGTATAGGATACAGGTTCGAATCCTGTCGCAGGACGAATATTCTCTGCGAAAATTTCTCGGACATTCAGGCCGGTAAATGTTGTTTAATACTGTTTATTATAAACAGAGCATTTACTTAAATATTTGTATCTATAAAAAGAATGTTAAACATAAAAATGTTTTAAAATATATATATATGCAATTTTTATATATATTATTTATATATTATATATTCACAGTACTTACTGGAAAGCGCTCAATATCAGTGGTAGAGCTAACATATTTAATTGGATTGATGTGAGTTTGTGACTCTGGGATTCACGCTATTTGCGATCGTCAGACAGACTAATTAATTTTTAAATTTTGGATTTATATATGATTGCGTATATCGGTGTTTTTCTGGTAGTGGGTGGAAAAATTGTCGTCGGAACGCCACTCATATGGACGCAGACATATATACACGCAAGTTCACGCATTGCAGCTCACACAAACATAAACATATATGTACAGTGTGAGACTGGGCATATATGTATATCCATGTGTCGTTGCGTGCAGACGTACGCAATTATTCGCTGTATTTAATGTTTGATTGTGTTGTAGCGAACTTCTTTTGTATGACACAGTGACATATCACAGACCGTTCGTCTATTTTGTTCGCGGAATAATGTTTTCTAGCACACATATATACCCGTATGCACGCGCGTTCACACATCTTCTATCCGTTTCGTTATTGCAGGTTGTTACTTTTTGTGGCATTTTATTACATGTGTTATATTTTTTTCTGCAGCTGTAACTAATTTTTACGTTATTTTTGTTGAATATTTTTGCTTAGCGGTTTTTTTGCAGGAAAGTGCTTATCTTTTAAGTTTCTAAACGCAACCGAGGAACCTCATTGCAACCGCAGAAATAAAACAATATGTCTGTTCACTCCTAGGGAACTGCAAACAAACGAATATAATATAGAAAGACAAGGTAGGTACAAACAACAGCACAATGTACTACATCGATGCCACTGAGGGACCATTCAAGAAAAGGGGGAAAAAACATCCACGACCTCTCATTCTCTGATAGAAAATACTCAAATAACACTAAAATATCCACATACATATGGCATCTAAAAGACAGAAATATTACTCCAAGAATAAGCTGGGAAATATTAAAAAACGCACGTGCCTGCAACAACATTACATAGAAATGGCTACTTTGACTATACGAAAAGGTAGCAATAATTTCTCACACCCAGCAAAAGAAATTACTAAACATAAGATCAGAAATAATTTCTAAATGCAGACAAGAGAAAAAAATACCTATTATCGCAATTTATACCAAACGGATAAAAAAAAATACCAACCAACACTGCTACATAAACCACCATTGACCTTATAACAACGAAAAGAGAAACCACTGACAACACAACACCATCAATTATTTTCTAATTCAAAACTATCATCATAATAATTATAATTATTGTTATTAACATTCAACCATCATTACTACAATCTCTTCTACAATTTTACCATTACTATTTGCTGCTACAATTGTTATTATGATTACCGCTCCCCGACCATTACTACCGCATCACAATTACCATTACTGAATCAGTCCATAATTATAGTTCCCCCCCAGCAAAATTAATGCCACCGCATAAATACCAATAAGTATTATAAATTGTAGTCCCTACCATTTACATAAGCGCAATCGCAAAAAACAAGAAAATAACCGCCTTTAAAATAATAAAAAAACAGCATTAAAAACTTAGAAATTAAAATAATGACAATTTTAACTACAATAGTCTTACACAGACCCCATACTAAGAAAAAAAAAAAGAAAAACAAAACAAAAAAAAAACCCAGAAAGAGACGGATAGAAAATGTGTGAATGCGCGTGCATACGGGTATATATGTGTGCGAGAAAACATTATTCCGCAAGCAAAATAGAAGAACGGTCTGTGAGTTGATACTGCGACTTGCGAATGAAGGTCGCTACGCAATTCAACATTGAATACAGTGACCGACTGCGTAATTCTGCACGCAACGACACATGGATGCACATGTACGCCCAGTCCAACGTTGTTCATATGTGCATATTTGTGTGAGCTGCAATGCGTAAACTTGCGTATATGTACGTCTGCGTACGTATGAGTGGCGTTCCGAATACACCTTTGCCTCCCTCTACCATAAAACTCGGATATATTTTTTAAAAATGGGAGATGAGTCGATCACGCTACGTTGGTTTTAAATTTTCGATATCTTCAGGCCATTCGGGCTAAATAATTTCTTAACGCTTTATTATTTAAAAATAAATAAACGCAAAACAATAAGCGTAATAAAACACCGATATATGCAAATATATATAGACCAAAAATTTAAAAATTAATCAGTTTGTCTGACGATCGCAAATAACGTGAAACCCAGGGTTACAAATTCACATCAATCCAACTATATATATATATATATATATATATATATATATATATATATATATATATATATTAAAAAATAGGAGATCATCCGATCACACTACCTTTTGGTTTAAACTTTTCGGTATCTTCAGGCAATTTGGACTAAATAATTTCCTAACTCTTTATTATTTTAAGATAAATAAACGCAAAACGAGAAGCGTAATAGAAGGGGACGAGGAAAGCAAGGATATTGAAATTGTATCAGAACGTGTTATATGAAATGTACATTGCTTTTATCCTGGTTCATACGAACTCAGAAGGAACTTTTTAGTATGTATGCATCGTTTCATTATTTCTGATCTCTCATTCAAAAGGAATTTCTCGTCTGGAAATATTATTATTGCTATCTTTTCTTCCTGGCAAAGATTAAAGATTCCATTATGATTGTTGTAAGGTTTAGATTTTTTGAATATTTCCTAATTTACAATCGGGTCTTTGTTATTTTGTTCGTTTAATTTCCTCTCATGGCTGTCTTGTGAAATCTTTCTGTTGACTTGGTATTATAGCATATCTTCTAGAAGCTGGCATCAGTACACGAACCTATATTTTAGTCTGGCTATTTGTATCTTTTGCTTCTGCTTTGAAAATTACTCCTTCACCATTGAAAACTCTATCTAGTGGACATCTACTTTTATTTCTACAGTTACATGTTTTTACTGTTAACGATATCTTGCTGCACGTTAGTTTTGGAATTGCTGGGGTTTGTCTTTTTTATTGTGATTTCTACATTAGGAGCACAGCATATATATATATATATATATATATATATATATATATATATATATATATATATAGTCGATTTTATTCGACGTATGAGGGTCAAGCAGATCAGTTCCCAGGAAAGCGACAGCCCGACAACAGCACAAAAGATTTGATTATAGTGGTGAAGGTTTCGTGCAGGACCATCCACACTTTTTTGAAGGGGCCAAATACAGGGACCTGGTGCTAAGTGCCACAAGGTCCCCAAACGACCCCCCGCAGGTGTTGAATTCAGAGTTGTCCTTCTTCTAGACCAGTTGCCATCCAAGACTATAGAACCCAGTCTATCCTGCTATTTACCCATAGCTGGAGGGAGAAGAAGGGTATTACCACGTAAGATAATGTAATGGATTCAACTGGAATTCGAACACGGCTCTGCGATTCGTCAATCCAAGCCGCTATCCATTACTCTACCGTCTATATTTTTTTTTTTTTTTTTTTTTTTTTTTTTTTTTTATTTATATATATATATATGTGTGTGTGTGTGTGTACTTTAATGAAAACACAGCTAAATTAAAGTAACACACAACACACACATGCATATATATATATATATATATATATATATATATATATATATAACAAAAACACACATCCATATATATATATATATATATATATGAATTTGTGTGTTTGTGTGTTACTTTAATAAAAAACTGTGTGTGCGTGTGTCTTTACTTACGTATGTAAGTTGAATATTATATAAATAAAAGACTAAGAAAAAAAAGGATGAAATTATATGCATGCATATATATATATATATATATATATATATATATATATATATATATGCATGTGTGTGTTTATATATATATATATATGCATGTGTGTGTTTGTGTGTTACTTTAGTTTAAACCAAAACTATATGTGCGTGTGTCTTTACTTACGTATGTATGTTGAATATTATATAAATAAAAAACTAAGAAAAACGGATGGAATTATAATCTGCGCAAAAAATGAAAATTAAAAATGTCAATGGTTTTATAAACAGAAGGAAAGATTGTCGGCCTGTTTATGGATTCTTTTTGAAAAACAAGAAAAGAAATAAACGAAAAAAAACAAAAACCAAAAAAAGAACAGAAAAAAAACGATAGACCTCAGGAGTGTCCAAGAAAAATAAACACTGATTTTGAAAATTGCGATGCATGAAACAGGCTATAAACGCATAATGAAGTAAAAAAAAAAATATTACTTTGTATATCAATCGCTTCCCAATATTTAGGTCCCTGAAGATCGTTATTAACGGTCAGTCATCGGAAACCCATAACATCAATGACGACGATCACCAGTGTTTTCTCTTCGGTCCTAACGTTTTTCTAATCTACATGGTGAAATGGATAAGTTATAATCTAAATTACGCAAAAGTGAAACACTGACATCTCATTTTAATAGATATATTTAACAAAATCACCCCAAAAATATCTTGAGATACTAAACAGTAAATTTATTCAATAAAATCGCCATTGGCTTCAACCACGGCCAGCAGATAACTTCGGAATCTCCTACAACTCTTCTGGATAGTCGCCTTGTTTAAATTGGTGAATGCTGCCATAATCACTTAATTCAGTTCATCTTGGTGTAACAAGGAGTTTTGTTTGTCTCTCGCTCTACTGCGCCCAAAACATAATAATCAAGGGGGTTACAGTCTGGTGTGTTAGGACGCCATATATAATGGGTGATATAATAGCAGAAAAGAATGGATTCTACTGCTTATTTTGATTAGTGTAGAGTCTTGATGCCAGACATAGGTTCTTCAAGCAACTACCCTCTTGACTCTACCTCCCTGGCTAAGGAGCTGCTTGACTTGCAGTGATCGCTTTCAATAATGGCCTGGAACTCACCAACAAATTCGGGAGTACTTTTCTTATCAACACGATCAGAATCAGTTTTCCGAGCTTCCGTACTTTCGTAATCACTATTAGACACATCCAGATCTTTCCGAATCCTCTATACTATCCTCTGGTTGACAACCAAACACTCTGAAATGTTTGCATTGGAACTTCCGACATGAATGCCAAGCAGTACAGCATGCCATTTCCAAGTTTCTTGCGGAGTGATTTGCATCATGGTGATCTTTTTCTCAGAGACGGTGCCCAACTGACCCTACTGTACTTTACAGTTGAAAAACACGCATGCGCAAAATTAAAAATATAACATGGCGACAATTTACCAATCGCACTGTGTATATATACTAAAATGTGAAAATGGGTGGAAACATTTTTATCGCATATTTACTTTTTTAGAACCTGTGCGCGTATATGTGTGTGTGTGTGTGTGTGTGCTCGCCCGCCCACTCGTGCGCGTGTGTGTATAGTTTTTTTTTTTTAAATGACATCACAAAATATTTGAAGTGGTATATTCAAAACCAGATAAGTCAATAAAGTCAGTGATGCAGTAAGAATTGTGCAACGGGCTTGATAAAATGTTGTAAATTAAGAGCAACACATTAAGTCGATGTGTTGTAAATGACCTCGGAATCTGGAAGTAAGGAAACCACACATTCTTGTCGCAGATATTCCATTAGTAGTTTGATAAAACTGTTTGAAGAAACTGAATTAATGTGTAGAAATCTAGTATTTCCAACTGAACTAAAGCAATCATTGCATCATGAATGCAAATATCATACCAGTAGTAGGTGGAACACTGGGAACGGTTCAAAGAACACTGGCTTGGATTTTTGAAAAAGAAAATGGAAATCAGAGAAGGAATTAAAATGAAAGAGACCAAAGCAGTAATTAGTCTAGAGAGCCTATCTCGGCTGAAAGAGATTTCATAAGTTATGCTGCCTGTCATTCTATACCGAACACCGGAAACATCTGGAGTAAATGATAAAAATGTTAATACATCTCGACGTTTCAAGTTCTTCTCCCGCTCTGTTGGTGCAAAAGGCGAAGCTCTGACTGCAGATGGAATTTTCGAATGCTAAGGCCGTTCCCGAAATATCTCGATGGATAATGAGTTTAAAAAATAACTGGATGCCCACAGTCAAGTCGTTAATTGAGTTAAAGTTAATAATGCAGTTTCCTTCTATCAACTCTGAAATTGCAGCATTTATGTAGAAAATGCACCTTCATTACGTCATTATATTCGAAATCGTCACGAGCAGTTTACTCGAAGCACAGAGCGCGTCGCATAAAAATGGCAACAGGCCGACTACGAACGCCCAATAAAGACATCAAATCCATGCGTGTGGCATTTGCTTTAAGGCCTTTTCTGTCGGCGTCTTTTGCCAACGGGCAGTAACATTTAACACAGTGACAATTGTACAGAGTTTCGCAGAAGGTATCGCGTGCGCCCAAGTAAAATACGATGTTCCGACATAACGGAGTCAATGTAGGTTAAAGTATTTGCCGCAAGCAAGCAAAGAGAATCTACTGCGTGCAATGGACGTCTCAATAAGCATCGTGCGCTTACTATTGCCAAGTAAAGTTTTCGGAATTCTCCTTATAAATCATCAATACTTTTCAGCTTCTTTTTTTTTGTTTTAGATAGCAGAAATTATATAACTTATATAATTATTTTCGATAGACCATATCAATCTTCTTTCTATGCACTTTCTATTATGTCTGACCAGGAGTCGTTTTAATATTCTTATTTTTTAAATTGACAATAAAACGTAAACATAGATAATCAGCTTAGCTATATTTGGTACTAGCGGGGATACCCGGCGTTTCTCGGAGGATCTCTGAATAATAGTTTATTATTGACAATTTATTGATATTTTTCATCCATCTTATGGGAAATAATTTCCTTCAATTTTTAAAAATAAACTTCATTGTTTTTTTTGGTTCGTTACAAAGTAACTAAATTTAGGAAAATATCACACAACAAATACCAAGCTCGGGAGTGGGAGGTCTTACGTGGCTGATCATGCCCATATTTTTATTCAAAAAGATACTTTATTTTTCTATTTAAGTATTAACATAAATACACTGATAATGTTGTTTTCAAACAAATCAAACTTAAATAAAAGGTCATTAACCTTTTTTCAATGTGTTATAAATGAAAAAGTAAATAAACTTAAATTAAGATATATTTAAATATTTAATTTAATCATTTTTTCAAGCAAAAATCTATAGCGAGCCTTACTTCCTCGAAGAATAATTATTTACCATTTATTTCGGAGGGGAATTTAGATATTTTTAAGTAAATAAAATTTTACTTTTAAATATTACATAAGCAAACATTTCTCTGTAAATTAATTACTATTTTGAATGAGAGTAGAAACAAGCAAGATACAGTGAGAATTTCGTTTATGTTTAAATATATCTTAATTTAGTTTATTTATTTTATTTACATGTTTTATCCGGATAAACAGACACACATACACTAACACACACACATACACTAACACACACACACACACACACACACACACACACACACACACACACACACACACACACACACACACGAATATTTGAATAAATAAATATTAAACTTTTTCAAATGATTGTATTTAATATTCTTCTTTTGTTGTTTTAATATTCATTTTTTTAAGTTACGCTTTTATTTACTATAGATGTGAAAAGAATTTCAAAAGAACAGAAATTAAAAAAAATACATACTTGGATAGCATTTAGCAGAATAAAAAAGACAAAAAAAAACGAACGGTAATCCGATTCGAGAATAAGAATTATTACCGTTCGTTTTACTTTTTGATACTGAGAATTTCGAATGCATTCTAATGCATTTTAATTTTAAAATATCTTCGTAAATACAAATCATACGATGATAATATTTTTACAAAAAGCTGTCTTGGGTGATAATGAGTCTGTATACACATTCACTTTGCCATGTACTATTGTAGTTTTTTATCTTTAGTAGGATATACACACATATATACAACTTTTCCAAGCGTAGCTCAGATGCGGCACAAGGCCGAAAGTATGGGACATCCAGTGAGGATCGAATTCACTCGTAATTGTTCTAGCGAGACAAGCCTGCTAACAATTACACCACCTTGAGGGGCCAAACTGACTTCTATATACGTATAGACAAATACTATGGCAATATTAATATTAGTCGTTTACTTATAAAGAATCATCCGTCCTTTATTGACCGAACATCCAATAGTACTTTGTTGCAATTTTTAAAATCTTTCTCTTAAAGCAATTTTTGCAGGAAAATAATTTTCTCAACTCCACTAACTGTTATCGATCTTTCCAGTATTGGTGGGGGTCACCTTCCTAATCTTTTATTTGAAGTAGTGCAGAATGTCAACTTCTTGATTATGTGATTATTTTCCGTTCGAATTACATGTGATATCCATTTAAATTTTGCTTCTGTTGAGTGTCCTTACGTGATGTGGTTTCCGTTATCTGGTACAGATCTTTGTCGTTCTGTAGCGTCTGTCCACAGAATTCGTAAAAGAGTGGGCTTCACAAAGATCTATAGCATTCAGACGATCATTGAACTGAGAACGCGGGTGTATACAGGAGGCCGTTTAAATATTTCTGAATAGGTTTGGCGCTATGCCTGGCATCCATTGACTATGCTATTTTAGAAGAATTGAAAGTACTATCCCAGGAATGTGTCTGCGTAACGATCACTAACCATCACGTTACGGGAGGGAAACCAAAAGAAAATATATCTAGATAAATATACATACACACACACACACACATATATATATATTCGAACCCGAATCTATGTATTAATAATGATGGACTTAAACATAGACTAATAATTACGAAAAAGCTTTGCAAGTTTGATCAAAGAAATATTCCACTCCCCAGCAATAGTGATAAATATATAAACCTATCCAGTCATAAACTAATAGATGACAAGAAGGAATGCTTAAATCTAGGACCAAATTGTCATCTTCAGACTATATTTAATCTCCTCACAAAGAAGGCTGAAATTTTAATCTTAAATCATTCATTATCCCAAATGGAAAATAGTAAATTAATAAAACTCCATCCAAACCTCAAAGATCTTTTCAAGGCGGAAGGACTAAACAACGTACTCCAGGCAATATCTATAATTATTATAGATATTGCCTGGTGTACGATATGTTATTATAGTATAATAACAATCCAACAAAACTCAAAACCGTTGCAAATGATGACAGTCCTTTATGGTTATCAGAAGAGCTGATAAATCCAATACTTATGTAAATTCTGACAAACTGGATTATTACAGAAAATTACAGAACTTCATCGATGATCGATCTAAATTTACAAAACTAAGTAAAAACACTACTGACGCTCTTAAAAATCTGTCAACAAACTCATAATATCTAACAAAAATCAATATAATTATTGGAGACTAGCCGTAGAGCCCGGCATTGCCCGGGGATGTAACAGTAAGAGATAGATCAAGTATCGACCATCATAAAGACTGAAAAATAAAATTGACAAAGATTATTGTTTAAGGTTGACGGACACGCATGTCTTAATTAGTTTTTTTTTTTTTTACGAATTGGTCAAACCCAAACGCAAACAAAAACATTGTTTTCAATCGTTATGAGTCTACCGATTTTTCAATTTTATTATAAACAATTGTCTTGTAAGCATTCTGAATGTAAAAATAAAGAAAAAAGTGTGCAAAGCAATAAGAAACACT
Organism: Acanthosepion pharaonis; assembly: GCA_903632075.3. Lineage (NCBI taxonomy): Eukaryota > Metazoa > Mollusca > Cephalopoda > Sepiida > Sepiidae > Acanthosepion > Acanthosepion pharaonis. The sequence continues at coordinate 1,648,233 of CAHIKZ030004034.1, read as the reverse complement.
ACCTACCAAAAAAAGTGAAGTTTTGTTGAAATCGGTTGAAAAATGTAGGAAATCCGATCCCATATATAAATGAACAAACACACACACACACACGAAGAAGCTGGGTTTTATAATAAGTATAACTCGATATGAGTTGTCCCCCTTTCATTCTCGAAACAGCGATGCCTCTTAATCGTGTTTTCAAATTGACTTTGTGCAAAAACAATTGTGTTTTTCCAATTTTTGGCACTGTCAGAACAACCGCAAGGTATTTTTACGTAGTCCTGTGAAGTTTTGTTGAAATCGGTTGAAAAATATAGCAAATCCGATCCAATATATAAACGAACAGACACACACACACACACACACACACACACACACACACACACACACACACACACACACACACACACACACAACCTGGGTTTTATAAGTATGATGACCAACCAGGATACCAATACGGTAATGTTAAAATACATAAACCCGAATGGTCATTACACATATATAATTTCACAGATACCAACACACATATATAAATTGTCAAACTTTCTCAATGATATCGTTACCTCATATCGACCTAAAAATTATAGCATCAAATCAACCCATAAATTCCTCCAAATCCTGCAAACTACAAAACGAAACCAAGACATTCTAGCGTCACTTGACGTCGAAAATTTATACACAACGTCCCTGTTGATGAAACCATAGATATAATAATTAATTCCTTATATAACAATAATTCGATTCCACCTCCATCTATCAAGCACACTATTCTCAAAACATGCATGCACTACTAAAGTTCCCTTCTATGTCGATAATGGCAAATTTTACGCTCAAACTAATGGGAAATCCTCTCGGTCCATGTTTCTCTATTTCACGTCCCACGTAGAAAAAAATGTTTAAAAGGTTACTTAACCGAAAATATACGTCTGCTGGGAACACAAATAAAATCGATAATCTTAATAATCATTCGGAAAAAAAAAATCAGTCTTCAACATTATTTATGAAATGAAACAACAAAATAATGTCGCATTCTTGGAATATCTTGTAGAGTCTAGTAATAATACATTCAATACTTCGTTATATAAAAATTCACACGTAAAAATTCTTGCCATCTTTATTTTATTAGCCAATGTCCTCTCAAATATAAAATAGGTGTTATTAGAAATTTTCTATCGTTTGCTTTTCTTTAAAGAAAACGTGAAACAAACGCTTGTTAACAAAGATTTTTCTTAACCATCTTATAGATTACCAATTAAACTTTCCTTTCTAAGGTAACCAATAAGAACACAAAACACAGAAAAAACAATAACATTGACAATTTTTACAAAAATCAAATGCATATCAGAAAGAAGAATCTTCACAGAGAAGCATCATAACGAAATACACAACTGCAATCGAGGAAAATAAGAAACTAATATTATTTATTTATTAAAACCTCTGAACTCATCGTCAAAAATAATAATTCACCTTCAAGATCTACTTTACAGAGAACCAATATTATTTAGGAATTTACGTGTCTCTTAAGGAGCTGTGTTCCTGAACAACCCAACAAGAACACTCACGTTACCTTTCTCTGACCATAGCTCAATTAGGTCTCATTTAAATACACATAAAACCTTCAAAACTCTACCCGTAACATATTGATTGATAATACAAATTAAAGTAGAATCATCCACATGTACAAAAAGACTAAATAAAATATTATTAATGAGAAAGAAAAAAGCCAACGCATCACATAACCTTCACATGGCCATATTATGCTGATTGTGTTTGGAAAATAAAACATTGCTATAACTCTAGATATATACATGAAACAATTCATTGATTCAGTTAAAAGTAAAACAAAATTCATCCTTGATAAAGAGATTGAAAAACACTGGTATAATTTTTATTGAGTTTATAAATAAAATAAAGAGTGAAATATATGAACACATAAGAAATTATAAAAAAAATCAACCATCAAACCTTGACAGTCGTCTTCATCGAAACTAGCATAAAAGAGGAATTACTACACAAAATATATATATATATATATATATATATATATATATATATATATATATATATATATATATATATGTTGGCAAGTGTAAACGTTTCATGAAATAGATTTGATTGAAAATGCATTTCGACATTCAAGGCTTCTTCAGATCCAAAAAACAAAAGAATGAGATGTGAGTAGATATATTTGTGCGTAAAATGAATCATAGTACTTTCCCTAAGATGTTGTTATTTGTGATTAAAGTAGAAAGAAAATGAGTGTCTTTTAAATAAATCGTTAATATTTATTCTGGTATTTTTTATTTACAGTTCTTAGTTCGAATCGAAAGTTGTTAATGTAGCTTTTTAGTATCGAATTAAACGTGAATCCTCTCATTATCAAAATGTTTTTCAGTCGTCTTTAAAGAGACTCGTATAAAAGAGGGATTTCTGTACAAATACACAATTGCACACGCATACACACACGCACACACACGCATATATATATATATATATATATATATATATATATATATATATATATATATATAAAATGTATAAGCACTTTAAATATTAATATATGTTTTCGTTTAGGAAATTTATTAATTCTATATTGGAAACTGTTAGACATATATTTCGCTAATTACTGAATTAATTAATTTGGTCTGTCACAAGCCCAGATAAGTGGAAAGGTCGATCAGGGGGATTGGGTTGCAATCAATTTCAATCATGACAGGTTTGATTTTTGTTTTTTTTGATCTGATCTAAGACACCGGTGAGAAATGCACACCTACCACACACGCACGCACACACACACACGCACACACACATTTATCTAATGATCGATCGATCAATCGATCTATCTTATCCTGCTTACCTAGAAACAATGAACAGAATTTTGAACTGCAGTATAATACCTATCTTTCTTATATGGCAGTGAAAGCTGTACAAATTTCTCACAGATGAAGAGAATTGAAATTGTGAGAGATGTGATTTTACAGAGGGAATCTGAGAATACCATGGACAGAACAAGTAACCATAGCGGAAATTAGAAAGAAAATGGCAAATTGACGCTTAAACTCAGAATGAAACGGTTGAAATTGTTGTCATACATTATGAGTCAAGAGGGCTTGGAAAATTTAACATTCACATGGCATACTGAATGAAGCAGCGAGAAACCTGTAACAGAGTAGGAACAACAAGGTATGATAAAGAGTGAAACGCTATTAATGACAGCAACAACAGGCATAAAACTATGGATAGGTAAGTTTAAGCACGTCCTGAAGGGACACGGTGCATAAATATCTATGTTTCTGTCTATTACTGAATATAAAAAATGATAGGAATTTTAAAAAAAATGGATAAGGCTCTGAGAAAAGTTTTTGTTCTTTTTCCTTCTATTTATTCTTTCTATTCTCCTCTTTTTGCATCTTTTTCATTTTTCATCTATTTTAAATGATTTCTCCTCTTTTTAACTTTTTTCTTTCTCTTCCTTTAATTTTCTTAATATTTATCCTTTTTCTGTACTTTTTATTGTTTCTTCTATTTTTCTCCTTCATTCTCTTCCCTTCTTTGTTTTTCTTCTATTTTTCTTCTTTTATTTTTCTTCGTTTTTTCTACTATTTTTATTTTTGTATTATTCTCCTTTCTAATTTTCCTTCTTTCTATTTTCATTCTCCTATCTATTTTCCTTCTTTCTAGTTTCAGTCTCCTTTCTATTTTCCTTCTTTCTGTTTTCCTTCTCCTTTATATTTTCCTTCTTTCTGTTTTCCTTCTCCTTTCTGTTTTCCTTCGCCTTTCTATTTTTCTACTCCTTTCTATTTTCCTTCTATCTGATTTCCTTCATCTTTTTGTTTTTCTTCTCCTTTCTATTTTCTTTCTTTCTGTTTTTCTTCTTCTTTCTAATTTCCTTTTTTCTATTTTCCTTTTCCTTTCTATTTTTCTACTCTTTTCTATTTTCTTTCTTTCTGTTTTCCTTCTCCTTTCTATTTTCCTTCTTTCTATTTCCTCCTTACTGTTTTCCTTCTCCTTTCTATCTTCCTTTTTTCACCTTTCCTTTTCCTCTCTGTTTTCCATCTCATTCTATTTTCCTTCCTTCGGTTTTCCTCCTTCTTTCTATTTTCCTTCTCATTTCTATTTTCCTTCTCATTTCTATTTTCTTTCTTTCTGTTTTCCTTTTCTTTCTATTTTCCTTCTCCTTTCTATTTACCTTCTTTCTGTTTTCCTTCTCCTTTCTATATTCCTACTCTTTCTATTTTCCTTCTTCCTGTTTTCCTTCCCCTTTCTATTTTCCTTCTCTTTTTATTTTCCTTCATTCTGTTTTCCTTCTTCTTTCTGTTTTCTTTCTTTCTGTTTTCCTTCTCCTTTCTATTTTCCTTCTACTTTCTATTTTCTTTCTCCTTTCTAATTTCTTTCTTTCTATTTACCTTCTCCTTTCTATTTTCTTTCTTTCTGTTTTACTTCTTTCTGTTTTCCTTCTCCTTTCTATTTTCCTACTTGTTTCTATTTTCCTTCTTTCTGTTTTCCTTCTCCTGTCTATTTTCCTTCTTTCTGTTTTCCTTCTTTCTATTTTCCATCTCCTTTCTATTTTCCTTCTTTCTATTTTCGTTCTTTCTGTTTTCCTTCTTCTTTCTATTTTCCTTCGCCTTTCTATTTTCCTTCTTTCTGTTTTCCTTCTCCTTTCTATTTTCCTACTTGTTTCTATTTTCCTTCTTTCTGTTTTCCTTCTCCTTTCTATTTTCCTTCTTTCTGTTTTCCTTCTTTCTATTTTCCTTCTCCTTTCTATTTTCCTTCTTTCTATTTTCGTTCTTTCTGTTTTCCTTCTTCTTTCTATTTTCCTTCGCCTTTCTCTTTTCCTTCTTTCTGTTTTCCTTCTCCTTTATATTTTCATTCTCCTTTCTATTTTCCTTCTTTCTGTTCTTCTTTTTTCTTTCGGTTTTCCTGCTCCTTTCCATTTTCCTTATCCATTCTATTTTTCTCCTTTCTATTTTCCATCTCCTTTCTATTTTCCATCTCCTTTCTATTTTCCTTCTTTCTGTTTTCCTTTTTTTTCTGTTTTCCTGCTCCTTTCCATTTTCCTTCTCCTTTCTATTTTCCTTCTTCCTTTTTTCCTTCTCCTTTCTATTTTCCTTCTCCTTTCTATTTTCGTTCTTTCTGTTTTCTTTCTCCTTTCTATTTTCCTTTTTTCTATTTTCCTTGTCCTTTCTATTTTCCTTCTCATTTCTATTTTACTTCTCCTATTTTCTTTCTTTCTGTTTTCTTTCTCCTTTCTATTTTCCTTCTCCTTTCTATTTTCCTTCTTTCTGTTTTCCTTCTTCTTTCTGTTTTCCTCCTCCTTTCTATTTTCTTTCCTTCTGTTCTCCTTTCTACTTTCCTACTCCTTTCTATTTTCCTTCTTTGTTTTCCTTCTTCTTTCTGTTTTCCTTCTTCTTTCCATTTTTCTTCTCATTTCTATTTTCCTTCTTCTTTCTATTTGCCTTCTCCTTTCTATTTTCTTTCTTTCTGTTTTCCTCCTTCTTTCTATTTTCCTTCCTTCTGTTCTCCTTTCTACTTTCCTACTCCTTTTTATTTTCCTTCTTTCAGTTTTCCTTCTTCTATCAGTTTTCCTTCTTCTTTCTGTTTTCTTTCTCATTTCTTTTTTCCTTCTCCTTTCTATTTTCTTTCTGTTTTCCTTCTTCTTTCTATTTTCCTTTCTATTTTCATTCTTCCAATTTTTCTTTTTCTTTCTGTTTTTATCTTTCTTTTTATTTTTATTTATCTTCTTCTTCTCATTAATTTTCTTTTCTTTTGTTCTTCCTTTTATTTCTCTACTTCCTTCTACTTGTGTTTTTCTTTCTATTTCTTGTTCCTCATATTTTTCTTTCTATTTTTCAACTTATTTTTCTATTTTCTTACTCCTACTCTTCTTAATTTTTCTTTTTTTTATCTTTTCTTATCCTTTCTTCTTGTTCGATTTTTCTTCTATTTTCTTCTTTTTCTTTTCTCCTTCTATACTTCTCTTAGGAAAACCATTCATTTACGCGTAAAGATTTATATTTGCGTTTTTAAAGTACACATGAGCGCCTCCTTTTTTGCCATTGATTTAAATATTTTGAGTCTAAAGATATAACCTTATGGCTATGCTTACATTAGTTTGTGTGCGTGTGTAAAACTCTCTCAAACCTTTGCATGTTCCTGATTGTGGAAAACTTCAGAATAACGGCACGTTTTGCGGAAGATCACGTTGCGCCAACGAGCCCGGAAATGTTGTACGTGCAACGAAATGTAATATCTAATATATTTTTATTTTTTATCCACGACCGAAACCGGACCATAACCTCTGATGGTAAAAAATATTTCTCAATGCATATTTTTGTTCTGTCTATGAACATATATTTGTATGTATAGGTAAATGTAGAGATATTCGTACATTCTTGAACATGTAAATGTTTCTTGCCTATATTCGTGCATATCTTGGTTTGTTTTATAGCGTGCTGGTTAACAAGTTAAGCTTGTAATTGAAATATTTTCGTGGAGATGCTCGTTCCTCGGTGCACGCTCTAATGCGCTGGCTAAGTGCTAGATAGCAATTTTTTTTCAAACAATAAATTTCAACGAGCCCAGGTAAAAACAATGATTTTGAACGAAAGATTGCACTTTTGTACATTTCTATTGTCTCGTTCCTTCATAATGTTTTCTGTTTTCTAATTCTTTCACACGAAGGAACCACTTGTGTCTTAGTGGCTTTATGACCTTACTTGGGGTAACTTCGATTTAAAAAATGATCACGAGCAAATATATTGGGGTTAATGAAGTAATTATCACAGCATTTGAAAAATATTCTAATAATCTCCCCAAAGTACTGTTAAACAGTTTCAATCATCTTACTAATTAAAGTACCAAGATTACGCACTTTTTGTAACGGAGACACTGAGGATAATTAACTTTTGAATGGTATTACTAAACGACTTATATATATATATATATATATATATATATATATATATATATGTGTGTGTGTGTGTGTGTGTGTGTGTATACATATATATATATGTGTGTGTGTGTGCATATATATATAATTTAAAAAATTATAACAAAAATATGTATATATACGTATATATATATATATATGTATATATATATGCATCTATATATATATGTATATATATATGTATATATATATGTATATATATATATATATATATATATATATATATATGTATTTATGTATATATATATATGTATATATATGTATATATATATGAATATATATATATATATATATATATATGTATATATATATATGTATTTATGTATATATATATATATATATATATATATATATATATATATATATATGTATCTATATATATATATATATATATATATATATATATATATATATATATATATATATATATATATATATATATGTATATATATAGAAAATAGGAAGGAACTGGTTAGGTAAATAATTAAAGTCCCTTAGTATTTTAGTTATTATTTTAAAAAAATAGTGCTCGATACAAAAGTAGAGCATAAATATAATTATTTATTTAAAAATATGATTCCAAATCGCTACATAAGAGGTAACCCACTAACCACTTTTAAATGTTATGATCCTTGTTTATAAAATTATAAACTGTATTAGGTATTCCTTAAATATGCAAGTACATTCGACGTGTTCTCCGGTCATCATCAGGCATAGAAACTATTTTATTTTTGGTGAATTTTAGGTAGCATCCGAGACGAAAAATATAATGCAAATCGAAATGTATTTTTTAATTGTGTTACTAATAACAGATACAAACTTGTGGAGTGTGCAGTGGGTTACCGCATTTTTTGGTGTATACAGAATATCTTCCAATAACCAAAAACTACTATTCTCAAAACAGTGTTCAATACAGAGTAGAACAAATATAATTTATTCGAAAAGGATAACATAAACATGTTATAAACTGACTACAAAAATAACTTCTGGTGTCTTATCAAGTGATGGTGTTGAATGTAGAATGAAGGGTTTAAAAGGTTCAAATCAGCCAAATACCCTTCGATAGGGGGAGAGCTGTTACAAAATTTGCAATGACCATTCAAAATTCCAAAAACTTGACAACGAACTTAAGCTATAATTATTAATGCCTTAATTTGGAATATTCCAACAAAAATTTCGCTTGAGGATGGAACGGAGCCCATTTTACTTTCAACTCAATTTAATTTAAAGGATTATATTGAAGTTTTCGGCTCTAGTTTTGAAACATGAGACCTCTTATGTAGCGATTTGGAATCATATTTTTAAATAAATAATTATATGTATATATATATATATATATACATATGTATATATGTATATATATATATGTATGTATATATATATATATATATATATATATATGTGTGTGTGTGTGTGTGTATGTATATATATATATATATATATATTAATTAGTTATAATGATTTCTATTTTACTTTAATGCTAAAATTAAGGCATTAATAATTATAGCTTAAGTTCGTTGTCAAGTTTTGGAATTTTGAATGGTCATTGCAAATTTTGTAACAGCTCTCCCCCTATCGAAGGGTATTTGGCTGATTTGAACCTTTTAAACCCTTCATTCTACATTCAACACCATCACTTGATAAGACACTCTGTATTTTTGTAGTCAGTTTATAACATGTTTATGTTATCCTTTTCGAATAAATTATATTTGTTCTACTCTGTATTGAACACTGTTTTGAGAATAGTAGTTTTGGTTATTGGAAGATATTCTGTATACACCAATCCTATACTTGGATATATATATATATATATATATATATATATATATATATATATATAATTGGTTTATACGGAATGAATTCAATGACCAACAATTACTGTTCTTAAAAGAGTGCTCAATACAGAGTGGAGCAGATATAACTATTCATTTAAAAAAACATAAATATGTAATAAAATCACTGCAAAAATAGCCATTTTGTTTCAACACCACCTGAGTGTGTTTGTGTTGTTTTACGCGTGAGGTTAGGACCCCATTCACACATTTGGGATTAAAATGTATACATATTGTCAGAGGACCGGATGACATATTAGCGTCTATTCTAACGTAATTTCAATGAAGTAATAAATTGAACAACATATGTATTTCTTCTTTTCTCCTCAGTAATTTTATAATTTTAGACTTAATAGTGATTAAATTTGGATTTTAAAATTGGTAATTTTTTCTTTTAATTTTAATATCAAATTTTATCATATAATTTAATAATTGTTGGTTTGAATAATTTTTTTTAATATTACCCCTATTTTAAAGATCTGAATAGCTATTATAACATGACTTCGTTGTCAAGCCTTTTGAATTTTCCTGTATTTGTATTTTGATTGGTCATTCTAGCTTTTGCAACAACGTTTTTCCCTTGCGAAGGATCGTTAATTAATTTGAATCTTTTAAAACCATTTATTTTACATTCAACATCATCACTTGATAAGACACCGGAGGTGTTGAAACAAAATGGCTATTTTTGTAGTGATTTTATAACATATTTATGCTATAATTTTAAAAATAAAAATATATATATATATATATATATATATATATATATATATATATATATATATATATATATTCACAGCTCATCATATAAATTAAAGAGGGAAACAACCAGTTTCGCTCCCGCTCTTCAAGGTCTTCTAATCGTGAGTGCAAAAAGTAAAATACAATAAATTTAAATTTGCGAATGATTGGTGAGAGGGAAGAAATAAGTGAAAGAGTACTAGAGACTAATTATAGCAAGCCCCAGCAAGCTATCACGCTGTTTACACAGAGAAGTTTTGCGAGATTTGATATACATCGACTCTAGTATTTTTAAGTGAAATAAAGAGTGTGACTGGTACAAAACAGTGTTTTAGTTGGCACTATATTAAGCTGAACAACTTCTGTTCATTATAAGGTGCTCACAAATTGAGGAGCCATGTGTGTTTTTGATCAATTGATTTGGAACCAAGGCATGATTCCTGATTTTACTTGGCACGTGTTGTTTTATTCTAGCACCTAGTTGGGTTGTCCTCCCTATGTAGCTGACTCTGCAATCACAACTGTACATATATATCAGAATTCATTTGATAAAGTAGTGGGGGGGTCATCCTTATGAATAGATGAGAGGATCGACCTGGTAACAAATACGACACGAACCTCAACGGAAAAATATAAATTTGCCTCGACAGGTTTTCACAGTCAACTCTAATCCCCCATATATAGTGATTTTCTAAGCGCTGTTTAGATGTGTATGGAGCACCCAGTGAGGTTCAAACTCACTATATATATATATATATATATATATATATATATATATATATATATATATATATATATATATATTTATATATGCGCACGAAGTGATGTAAATAAAGAAAAGTAATCATTCACCATCTTTTAAGATGGTTACCTTGGCCCATATAATCTGTTTTATTTTTTTTCTTAAATCTTAATCAATAAATACCTCTGCTCTTAGGGCTAGACACACATATGTGTATATATGTTACAAATTTTTTTACTATCATGGACGTTCTCAGAATAGGATGTTTACGCCTGGACGATTCCTTCGGGAAGAAAAAAAAATAAAAACGCATAAATAAAATAATTAATATTGTTATACGTATTTAAAGAGTGTTTTTTCTTATTTAAAGTGATTTGTCTTATTTAAAGTGTTTTTTAAAATCTAAAAAGTATCAAACTGATTTCTATGCCCACACTGTATATGTAAACAATATATCTCCTATATTGATCCATTTTCTCTTGTAAATAACGTACAATTTAAACAGTATATATCAGTGTTTCCTGGAACTCCAGGGTTCTGCAAGAGGTCGATGGTGTTCCGCGAGAATTAACGATGCCTACGCTAATGCAATTTTGAGAAATTTTTGTTTAATTTTATATTCATAACTTTACTATATGGCATAATGTTGGAAAATCTTATGTCATTATAATAAAGCTTCAACCTCTTATATTATTTAAAATTATAATAATTACAAGGAATGACATTTACAATAAACGATAAATTATTGTAAAATTTATCTGCTTTCGTTATGTTTATATGTTATACATATTTATGTTTATTTTTGTGTGTGTTTACAGATTTCTTAGTGAATGAATATCTCTGTGAGGTCTCATATAACGTGGAGTATGATAAAATTTTTGCGTTGCTAATAAACTTCATGAAAAAGGGAGGTAATTTTTTCGTTAAACCATTTAGCCGAAAAAACATATTATGTTTACCACGTGACCCACGATAAATATATAAAAGAGATATATATTAATAATGGTAGATAATAACTTTTATGCAACAGTTCCTAGGGATATGAAAACTATTCAGATGTTTCCACAAAATGTATAATTTTTTAGAAACACTGATATATATATATATATATATATATATATATATATATATATATATATATATATATAGAATAATGATCGCTTAAGACGCAAAACTGTCAGTCCACATGCATTGTTGATTTCTTTGTCTACACTGATTATATCTAAATATGCTCTGTTCTATCTATCTATCTATCTATCTTGCAACGATGCTATCAGCCTGTTACTGAAAAATTAAAAGAGAAGTGAGTAGGCCTCCAATATTACTAGGAAAATTCTTAAGAAAAACGGAGCATGTAAAAAATAGCAGTGATAGTTGTAGGCTTTGTCTATAGGACTAAGTTTGCTAAATTGATTTTGAGCAACGATATTAGAGAGTGAAAAAAAAGTCTAAATTAATCAGTAAGTATTGGCATAGTATAGAAATACCTATATTATATACTCGTGTATAAGTCTGCTTTATGCATAGTGCGACCCCTCAGTTGTTTTTTTAATGAGAAACCTGATTTTTAATATAGCTGGTGTATTATACTACCCCAGTTTCTGAGAAATACTAATAGGCCTACCGCGGTCAAATGTTGCAGGACTGCACATATTACATGACAAATAAAAGGTCTTCATTCTGTTTTGTACAAACCTACCTCAAAATGGTAAAAAGTACCACTTAAAAACATCTAAATATCTGATAGTATTTTTAGCCCCCTCCAGAAAAATACCTGTGTATGGTGCAACCGATTACCGAAAATGCATGATTTTTAACCGCTTCAAAAACATTATTTGCGTATAGTGCGACGACGTATTTTTTGTGTAAAAAAAAAACTGATCATAAAAACTCTCACGAACACGGGTGTAGACGGTATTGCGCCATCTGCCAACGGACTAGTGTTTTCCAATCTTATTCGATGATTGGAGTCACCCGGGTTCAACTAGGTCTATACACGGATTTTATCTTCCTCCCCCCCCCCGTGTGGTCGAATTTTATTCACTTCCACATTTCTCCAGCAATTTAATAAGTTACGTCGTGGTATGGTACTTGGGTATAAATGATTTGTCCCCACTTTGTTCATTTGAGTTCTGATCGCCTGAAGATCGAGAAAATCTTAAGTAATGACTCGACCTATGGCTCGCTGGAGTTTGAAGCTGTGAATCGTTTTTGTTTTGACTCTCTATATGGCCGAGGCATTGAGCACTGTTATTTACTGCTTAATAGGTGTTTGACATTTGGTATTTTATACTTTCTTAGTTTGATTTTTTTCTTGTGTAAGGTTTTAATTCTTTATTTATTTTTGATGTTATTAATTTTTTCTTCTCTTTCTTTTTGAGGTCTTTTGGCAGGTAGTCCGCTGCTTACAAATAGACCTGATATATATATATATATATATATATATATATATATATATATATATATATATATATATATATATATTGCTGCTCTACTTATTGAACTATTGAACCTTACTGCACACTCCACAAGTTTGTATCTGTTATTAGTAACACAATTAAAAAATACATTTCGATTTGCATTATATTTTTCGTCTCGGATGCTACCTAAAATTCACCAAAAATAAAATAGTTTCTATGCCTGATGATGACCGGAGAACACGTCGAATGTACTTGCATATTTAAGGAATACCTAATACAGTTTATAATTTTATAAACAAGGATCATAACATTTAAAAGTGGTTAGTGGGTTACCGCATTTTAAAATTTAGTTAACGAAGTGAATTCGCCATTTTATCTCATTAACTATACTAATTTACCTTTTGTAGGAATGATTCGTTGTAATACATACACACATACACACACACACATATGTATATATATTTAAACATATATTATTAAATATAACAGACAATGAGTTCTGTTATGTCTGATCATGTCCCGTTCTAAAGTTTGAATGTTTGTTTTAATTTCAAACAATTCATATTTTAA
>CAHIKZ030004034.1:1577500-1632500 GCA_903632075.3 Acanthosepion pharaonis | reverse complement strand
ACGAATCAAAAAATATATTGTCCTACCCACTATGTCAAAACTACAAAAAAGAATCTATCTAAAGATAAAATTTGTCACAATTACGTATAAAACAATAAAATACACATGAAGCACTAAGCTAAAACTTGGAGGAATTTACTCTATTTCCTGTAATAATCGTCACAAGGAATATATTGGAGAAACCTCAAGGTTATTAAAAAAACATATTATATGAACGCAAAAGGGGTCTTTTACAAAAGAACACATTAAATGCATTAGTTGCCCACCGTAACAAGACTGATCACAATTTTGGTATAAAAAATTCTACCCGAATTGAGAGAAAAAAATCACTTGGACAAAAATGTTTAGAAAATGTTTAAATCGCTAAATCATCCACAATAAATTTGTGTTCAAGTTCTTACCACTCGTGGTGGATTTTCTTTTATCACCATTTGGGGTATTTAATAACAAAAATGATGGAAACACTAACAAAAAAAAAATGTGAATGAAATTGTCACGATTTTACACCGAAAACACGTAAAACATAATCTTTAAATTTATGATTTCCAACAGAAACTCAATCTGATGAAGTCCTAAAGGACGAAACGCGTTACATGAAAACATTTTATATTTTGTCATACACCTTTCCCCTAAATTTGTTCTGGATATTATATCGTTTATATGGTCATCCCATATATATATATATATATATATATATATATATATATATATATATATATATATATATATATATATATATATATATGCCAGCAAAAAATTGTACAATTGTCAGATTAAGATTTGAACTGTTGTATCTTGAAAATCATTAAAGATATCTTACTGGAATTCTCCGAGGTATTTTTATAACATTATTATACTCTTCTTTGAACAAAAAGAATGTATTTAGCTCTATGTTTAAATGATGATCACTATTGCTGTTTTGACCTCTTGATCAAATTTTCCTATTACCTCTTCCCACATTTTGAAACGTATTCACCATTTTCTTGATGGTTCTTGAATAGACTTTGAAGTTGGAAACCAGAGCATGAATGTTGATACCATTACTGAAAGCCTGAATGAAATTTTTCCTCTCACCATTGGTCAGTTGTGAAGACAGTGGGACTGACAGAAAAAAAAGACGATTTAAACCTGTTCTCTTTCTAGATGAATAACTCAAGGGATTTTTTAGTGATTCTTACAGCAAATCATTTCAAGATGGCTAATCATCTTATCTGAAAACTTGGAAAAAAGAGATTCCGTTCAGCTGTTTTTTAGATATTAAACATTTTGGTAGGTGAATAATTATCACATGCTGTTACATGATTTTGAAATTTGGCTGTTACACCCGGTATATATATATATATATATATATATATATATATATATATATATATATATTCGAAAGTTGGTCAGGTGGAGAGCCTCTAGGCAACACTTGTATATGCAATTTCTTTGCTGTATTAATTTCCTTAAAGAGTTTACAAACAGTCAAAGGTGGTACTAGTTGATGAAAGAAGAGAGATTTATTGTAAAAGAGAATACACTACTGAAAAACAGGGAATCCGGTGGCAGGCTATTAATTCCTGAAGCGAACTTATTTACCTCACATCCCCGCGAGGCAGGATGTGGCACAAAGCCGTTTTTAATGTGGGGTTAAAACGGAGCCCGTGGGCTCGGGCGAAAATTTCCCCTTAGACCCCGTAAAAACGGGGTCGAGTAGCTGTCTAGGTCTGGGTTCCTCTCCCCCCCGAAGGCAGAGAGTTCGACCAGCTCAGCTGGAGACGAATCTCCAACTAAATCCCGAATGGAGCCCTCCAGGTATATCCTGTGATCACTATATATATATATCTACTGATATAGTCAGTCCACATAGGCGATAGGGAGTGTGGGACATACCATTACAACAAATTGTTTCTATTTTCTCGTATAAATCCAACGATTTTCATTTATATTCTTTCTAATCTTAATATGAAATCCATTGGAAATCGCATATTTTACTTTATCGCGCAGAGTAAGCAATAATTATTTATGTACAAAATGATATGACCAATTTTGTTATAGCTTTAAAAATATAAAAGTATAAAATGTATAATAAGCAAATGGCAAAGTCGATATGATCCATCATAATAGTCGAACATTTTAAAGTGTTATATAGGAATAAAGTGTCACTGCCAACACTTGACTTAGGACATAGATCGCCAGTGAGCAAACACAGGCGATCCCATTAATGAATTAAGTGGATCACGTGACCATAGAGGAAACCCGTATATAGGAAATCGCGTGACGTCTAAATGATCTGTATTTCTATTTTATCCTCTACTACTATACGGAGCGCTATTCCTTACGCTATTCACTAAACTATTTCCCTATTAGGATCACTACACGGGCTACTGTTCGAGCGTGTATTTTCGTACTATTAGTGCGAGTGCTTTTCGAAGGCGTCTGACACCGGCATTGTTCAACGGTGTACTATAGTTGTATCTACGATTAAAGGTGACAACGAGTATTGGTTGACATCAGGAAAGTGTCAAACGAGTGTTTGTTGACACAAAATAGAGTTTAGACCAGGAAGAGCATAAATGTATTTTTTGGAAGACGTGTACAAAAATTATCGGCATATTTCCAATCGAAGCACACGTTGGTTTAATTTAACCAAAGAAAATTATTCACATTCAATATAAAGTATTTTAGGTGCTGTTTATCTGTACGGACATCACTGCATATGTTGTTACATGGCTTCCGTCTATTCAATTTAAGCATAAAATACATTTTCTCATATTTCTGCGATTTAATTTGCATGTTTAGACCAAAAATGCAAAAAATGTTAACAACTTATATTTTCAGAAGGAGAAATATCAGGAGTGCATAAAAGTCAAAATATATTTTATTTGAAAACTGGAAACGGCATAAAATATAGAAGTTTTTTAAAAAAAAAAAAAAAAAGAAACACTATTCATCTGGCGCCAGTTTTAAGTATCTAAAGTATATCTATCTATATTCCTCAAATGAAGTATTGTAACTATTTACACTATTTGCATTGTTTGGGATGTTGTCTTCATCTTTTTATCAAATTCAATCTACTCCTGCAGACTAAATAAATAGTTCGATTTGAAATTCCAAAGTATATCACCTTACAGAACGTACAGATGCCGAAACGTCGTGAATAATACAATAGAAGATGAGGACACTGACAACTGTCTGAACAAAGTAAATAGTGTAAATCTAAAGTATAATTATAAAGTATCATTTAGAAAGAGAGATTTTCACTGAAATGTGTTAGAAAACGTTCAGGTTTTCATTTGAAATCAAGGAAAGAGGAATTTTAGGCATAATGATCACAATATATGACAAAAGAAAACATTCCTGCAGTCTTGTTTAAACTGATGCGGTCTTTTTTTTCGATACATCTAAACTATAAATTATAAACTATAATTTTGAAAATTGAGAATGCGTCTGATATGTTAGAAAATTTGTTTGAAATGTAAAAAAAACATACACTTTGAGCTTAATTGATATTATTTTTGTAATAATAAAAGCCACTAAGATACAAGAAGTTTCTGAGTGTGAAAGAAAAAAAAAACATCATTAAGTAGCGGGAACAATAAAGAGTAATCAAAATGACAAGAGATAAAAATTTTCATTTAAATTTTTGATGATTTAATTGGGCTGGAAACGACAGAACCGAAAGAGATTTCTAGAAGCAAGAAGTGCGCAAAAAGAAAATGTTAGCATAGAACTTACGGTTGCGTCTATCCAATTCAATAGTAAAATGATGTGACCTTGCTACTAATCTAGTACTGCGCTTAAAATCATAAAATCTATGTACCACGACGTAGAGTTTATCCGAATACTTAACGAGACAGTATTTATAGAAAAGGCTGAGGAAAGCGACATTACGGCAGTGGAAAGGTGACCGAAGCCGAAACACCAGATCAGGACCTATAATATTGCTGATTCTTGTTTGAATTTTAAGAATTTTTAGATATACAGCCGTGCACAGGGCCATATGTGGTAGCAGTATTCAGGGTATTTTTGGAGTAAGAAGGCACCCGTTCGTATCATACTCATGGCAACAGTTTAAATTGACGCCTTTTTCTTTTTTATATATCCAATTTATAATTAGAAACTGTAATTTTAAAGATTGAAAATTCCTATGAAATATGTTGAAAATTTCCAAATTTTAACCTGAAATCGACAAAAATACAAACTTCAAGCCAAATTCTCACACTTTATGGAAAGACGATATCACATAAAAATTATGCCAGAAGGATTTATTAAAAATAGAAGATGTATAACTTTTACCCATAACTAATAAAGTTAAAATAATAATCCTTAAAAAATGAAGAAGGGAAGCAAACTTAAATCGTGTTTTCCCTAAAATATTTAATATTCGAAATAAGTTCTAAATATTTAATTTACAAATCCTAATTTTAATTTGTCTGGTAATGACTTCATTATGCAAAAGCGTTTGATATATATGGAACTGCTAGGTAACTTTGACACATTATGGAAGAATATTAGAATAATCCTGAAGCTATAATGGCGTATACAGGTTGAAAATGAATTCAGAAAATATGCAAAAATAGAAAGAGGTTTAAGACCAGGATGCGTTTTCTCATCGGACTTATTCAATCTATACAGTGGGATGATTCTTAGAGAGTTAGAAGTCTTACCTGGAACATTATTGGCGGTAACAATCTTAGGGTAAGGACTCCGAAAGGAGGCAATGAAGTAAAATGAGAAGAAAGGGTTAAACCTCAATTGCAAGAAGTTAGAATTCATGGTTGGAAGAGCCTAACGTGGAAATTACAAATTGGAGATACCAAAATCAAACAAGTACAACAATTGAATTCTCTCAAAAGAGTTTTAACAGAGGACTGAACTTGCGCCCCTAAAATCCGAAGACGCATTTGAGATAGCGAAAGATACCTCACAAAAGCTAATCAATGTATTGAAACACAAATAGATTTTGTTAGAAACAAAGAAAGCAATACGAACATGTTACGTAATATCAGTCCTACATGGGAGTGAATGCTTGACAATCTTCTCATATATGTAGAAGAGATTTAATGCAACAGAAATGTGGTTCTACAGAAGGTTGCTGACAATAACATGGACCGAACATGTGGGCAACGAGAAAAATTTAGAGAAAATGGAGACAAAAAGAAACTTATACTTAACATCAGGAAGTAGCAGATGAAATTTCTAGGGTAAATAATGAGGAAAGATGGCTTGCAACATATGATACCCACAGGAGAGGATCGCTTGAAGGCAAGAAGAACAAATGGAAAACGTTCACCTACTTAGTGAGCTTGATTAAATGGATGATTGGACATGGTTTAGGAGAGATAACAGAAAGAAAACATTTATTAAGAGCCACAAAAGAGAGGAAATTGTGGAGAGCTATAATCGTCGAAATCATGGAAGGTCACGGCACATAGAAGAATATATGGCAAGAAGAAACAACGTTTTCATGAATTCGGTTGTTAAGACGGTATATTTTATTCGACATACTTGAGACGATTTGAAAAAAAAACCCAAAAAAAACAAAAAACAATGTAAATTACCACAGTAAGATGATAGGAAAGATGGCCTGCAGGATTGCAGGATATCGAAATCAATAGACTTTTTCAATTTGTTATTCTCCTTCCCAGAAGGCAAGAAGGAGTAATAAGTAAAATTTAGGAAGACATTAATACAAAAAGCAATAAAGCTATTCGTCGTCGTAATTAGCGACAGTAGGATTCAGTGTTAAAATTTGTGACAAATGTGCTTTTTTCCCAGAGTAAATACTAATAACCTGAGACAAGAGAAATAATTAATCTAAGCGAAACACAGTCAAGAGAGTGTTCTCTTAACTTGAAAAACAATAAAATATAAAGGAATAAAAATTAGGACATTTCTTGCAAAGCGTTTCAATGCTTCGAATATTGCTGCCGCATATGGTCTGGTTCTCCTGATATAGATTTAGAGTTTCTTGATAAAATCAAAAGAAGAATCTGTGATGTTATAGATGATGACTTGGCATCCCGGCTTCAGATATTTTCCCACCGCCTTAATGTCGCTTCCCCTAGTTTTTTCTATAAATACTGTCATTGTAATTGTCCTGATGAACTTTCCTCAATGGTTTTGTTTTCATATTGTAAATACTCATTGAGGCTAGTTTTTAGAATTGTTGTTTTATTCTCCTCCCCCCACAGACAATGAATTGTAAATATGGGGAC
This sequence comes from Acanthosepion pharaonis, assembly GCA_903632075.3. Lineage (NCBI taxonomy): Eukaryota > Metazoa > Mollusca > Cephalopoda > Sepiida > Sepiidae > Acanthosepion > Acanthosepion pharaonis. The sequence continues at coordinate 1,626,297 of CAHIKZ030004034.1, read as the reverse complement.
TAGTTAGTATTTTCATAGAGACAAAGAGGTATTATGGTGATTGTAGTAAGAAAGGTACGTATGAATGTGTTGTTTTGGTGTAAGGAATATTGTTCGTATGATTGGGTCAGTGTTTGTGGCTAGCTAAGTTATAGTTAAGACAGAAGAAGGCCGTCATTTCCCCAATCCCACCTTCGGCCTTGTGCCACATCTCTGTGTATGAAACCGTAAATATCACTTTCCTCTATGGTTTTGTTTTCATATTGTAAATAGTCATTGGGGCTAGTTTTTAAATTGTTGTTTTATTCCCCTTCACCTACAGACAATGAATTTTTCATATGGGGACTAGTTAGTATTTTCATAGAGACAATGAGGTATTATGACGGGTGTAGTAAGAAAGGTAAGTAAGAATGTGTTGTTTTGGTGTAAGGAATATTGTGATATGCTTGGGTCAGTGTTTGTGGCTAAGTAAGCTTAAAGTTAAGACAGATGAAGACCGTCCTTTTTTCCCTTCACCATTTTGGCCTTATTCATTTTGGAAATATTACAAATAAATATCAATTTCCTTTATGATACCTGTACTTTATGAATTTAATCGATGTACTAACTTGGGGGTCAGGTTTCATCATTTTATAGTTGAATTGACTAGATGTAACCATTATTTCTTTGCTAACAGTTTCTTTTCACGTACTTCTCGAGTGCAAAACTCTCTTCCGACTTCCTGTTTTCCAGCCAATATCAATCGTTATCCATTGTCTTCTCGATTCCTCTTCTTTTATTGTTTTCGCTCCTTAATAATGTTTTTCTTTTTCTTAGTCTTTTACACTCGGTCACCCTTTGTATCTTAGAGCCCTTGTTACCTCGCTTTGGTGGAAATGATAAAAAAGGAAAATAAAATAAATTATTACCAGGTATCCAACAACATGGCGAATGGCAGAATAGGAAGAAGAGGTAAGATAACTAAAAAGCATGCCTAACTGGTTAAAGCTTCATCCACGAGAGACGTGCTCCTGATATATTTTATTCCGTTTTGAAATTCGCCGTAAGCAAATTATTTTCCTGATTCCGTGTTACTCATTTTTCCAGACCATCATATGATTGAAATGGGGATCTATAGAAAAGGTGTCAAAGGTTTTAAGGTGTGTTTCACATGGGCTGTCAAGACAGAATCACAATTAACGTGTTAATTATCCTACATCATTTCTTTCCAGTCACCTTCAAGTGTTTATTTTGGACATTGTATTAGGCACGGTGGAGTAATGGATAGCGGCTCGGATTGAGGAATCAGAGGGTCGAGTTCGAATTCCAGCCGATTCCATTACATTCACTTACGTGCTAATACCCTTGGGTAAAGTATAAATCCTCTTCCCTTCAGCTATGGGTAAATAGCAGGACAAACCGGGTTCTATAGCCTTGAATGGCACCTGGTCTACCGTAGAATGAAATGGTCACCTACTGCGAGAAAAAGTCTGCTTCGTCAGTCATGTATCGAAATACATGTGCCTAAGCGTGTATGACGTATGGGACATGGCTGATTTACCGGAAATGAATAGTGGGTCCTTTTCCACAATGTTAAATGGAGGAAGTGGCTTCGTTGTAGTGGAAAGCCTGCTTAACAACAAGAGCAGCACTGCATCCAAGAAAGATTCTTTGGAATTTATTATGAAATATGAAAACAATCGTTTATTGCTGTTTATTAAGCGATAACCAAGCAACCATAGCTGAAGATTGCTGCCAACATTTAAAGAGTTTAAATTTAACTTTGGCAAAAAGAAAAAAGAAGATATTTAATCTTTAGAAAAAAAAAGTATTATCCTTAATCTTGATAATTCCCGACCACATTGTTTGGGAAAAATACGTCACCTATCCTATTCCCTGGGCATCGCTCGTTCCGATTGTCATCTATTTAGAAAGTTGCAAAGCTATTTAAATAAACTTCACAAACTTCAAGAGGAAAAGGTGGAAATGAGTTTTTCTATTATTTCAGTTGAGAACCTAAAGAATTTTATACACTTTGTATTAAAAAGCTGGTTGACAGCTGGTATCAGGTTACTGAAAACAATGGACATACTATTCGTGATAATATGCGTGTCTGTCAACTCCTATTTAATATTATTTGTAATAGAACTAATCGTGCAGAACCTTCGATACGATTCTATATGAAGAAATATAAAAAATAAGATAAAAATAAATGCTTCGGGAAATAAAATTAGAAAAGAAACAGACATAAAATAAGTACGTATATAGCTAAACAAAGAAACATGCATATCATTAGAAACAAAGAAAAGCTTACTGAAGATTTACGTAATATCAGTCCTCTTATATGGCTATGAATACCGAACGATCGATGAATAGATGAAGAGACGTGAAACAACTGAAATGTCGTTATACAGAAGGATGCTGGGAATACCATGGACCAAAATATAAAATAAATATAAAAAAATGTATTCGGGAATGAAAATGAGAAAGGAAAATATTTAATAAAATAAGTATGTATATAGATATAATGATATGTAAAGAGAATTGTAGTAATAAAAAAGAAAACTACAGGCTGTCCGATTTGAAGTAAATAAAGACAAACGCAAAGAAAAACTATGTTGAAATATACAAAATAACAATAATAATGTAAATATTAGCCATTTTCTTATATGGAAGTATTCGGTATTATATTATGTTCAATTTCCTTATCGCCTGCACCAAATTAATTATAAAACGTATTAGTATATATTAATTCTTCATCCTGTAATTTTGTGATGAATTTAGGCTATGAGACATCATTGGTTTCATTTCAACTCCAGATCACAGCTTATGTCTGGAAATTTTTATCTCGAGTCCTTTTCTTGGAATACTTGGTCAAGAATATTGATTTTTTGATCCAGATATGAATACCTACGTCATCAGCATGACATCCTCCTTGACCACCAGTACGTTTGCCATGGAATGGGAAAGCAGGATTATTGTTTAATTTTATTAGATTCTTTTGGGTGTAGTATGAAATGCTTAAATTATCAGTACCCGTCTCTTCACATCTGTGCTTGTATATACGCAGAAAATAGTCTACGAAGACTGCAGCTCTCACTTGATTCTTGCACTTCGGATGAGGTCTAAAATGATTCGTTATTCGGGTATTCACCATAAGATAAACGAAAAGGAAGTACTAAACATATAAATAAATAAGGATGTAAAATGGTGGTTGTAATATAATGTGGGTTAACAAGTGAATCTTGTAAACAACTCGCTTGTATAATGAATATGGTTTTTACTAATTGCACCATCATTACGGCTATGTGCGCAGTTTCGTAAATATTTGCTCCAAGTGCAGAACACTTACGCCATGTCATTCTCTGTGAATAAACAGAATACTGGAAATGCAGCAATAAAAGCCATCAAAATCACAGTCGATGATAGCATAGTGGGTGAAAGCGGATGTTGGATTGGTATAGAAAAGAAACATATTTCGGTTGTAGATAGATGCATGTTTCTCGTTGGTACCAGTGGCTAGGTGGCTCCACTTGAAAAGCTGTTTCCGCACAATGTGTCAGCCATTAGACCGTACTCACTCAAGCTTGTTGAATCTTAATAAAAAGGAGAAATAAAAAGAAAATATAAGAAATAAAATTTGAATGTACAAGTAGAAGAGTGATTCTTCCTTTTCTACGTGTATATAATCATATTTTTACCTTAGTTTTCTGTTTCGCTTGTGACAAAGAGATGAAAAAAAAGAAGTAGAAGCAGGAGATGAAAGAAGAAAAAGGAGGAGGAGGAAGAAGAACTAGAAGAAAAAGAAGAATAGGAAGAAGATGAAGAAGAAAAAGAAGAAAATGTAAAAGAAGAAGAAGAAGAAAATGAAGAAGAGGTACAAGAAGAAATAGAAGCAGAAGAAGGAGTGGAAGAAGAAGAACTAGAAGAAAATGAGAAGAAAAAGGAAGACGAAGAAAAATAACAAAAAGAAGAAGAGGAAGATAAGGGAGAAGAAGGAGTGGAAGAAGAACTAGAAGAAGAATGAGAAGAAAAAGAAGTGGAAGACGATAAAGAATAACAAGAAGAAGAGGAAGATAAGGGAGAAGAAGAAATAATTGATTAGAAGAAGAAGAAGAAGAAGAAGAAGAAGAAGAAGAAGAAGAAGAAGAAGAAGAAGAAGAAGAAAGAGGAGAAAGAAGGGGAGGAGAAGTGGAAGAAAAAAGAAGAACTAGAAGAAAAAGAAGAATAGGAAGAAGATGAAGAAGAAAAAGAAGAAAATATAAAAGAAGAAGAAGAAGAAAAATGAAGAAGAAGAAATATAAGCAGAGGAAGGAGTGGAAGAAGAAGAAGATCTAGAAGAAAAATGAGAAGAAAAAGGAAGACGAAGAAAAATAACAAGAAGAAGAAGAGGAAGATAAGGGAGAAGAAGAGATAAAATAATTAGAAGAAGAGGAGGAAGGAGTGGAAGAAGAACTAGAAGTATGAGAAGAAGTGGAAGACGAAGAAGAATAACAAGAAGAAGAGGAAGATAAGGAAAGAAGAAATACAATGGGAAGAAGAAGAAGAAGAAGAAGAAGAAGAAGAAGAAGAAGAAGAAGAAGAAGAAGAAGAAAGAGGAGAAGGAGGGGGAGGAGAAGTGGAAGAAAAAAGAAGAACTAGAAGAAAAAGAAGAATAGAAAGAAGATGAAGAAGAAAAAGAAGAAAATGTAAAAGAAGAAGAAGAAGACGAAGAAGAAAATGAAGAAGGGACAGAAGAAGAAATAGAAGAAATAGAAGAAGAAGAAGAAGAAGAAGAAGAAGAAGAAGAAGAAGAAGAAGAAGAAAGAGTGGAAGAAGAAGAAGAACTAGAAGAAGAATGAGAAGAAAAGGAAGTGGAAGACGAAGAAGAACAAGAAGAATAGGAAAGTAAAGGGAGAAGAAGAAATGAAATAATAAAGAAGGAGATGAAGATAAAGCAAAAGAAAAATAAAATAATTAGAGGAAGAAGAAGAAGTGGAAGAAAAAAGAAGAACTAAAAAAAATAAGAATAGGAAGAAGATGAAGAAGAAAAAGAAGAGACAGAAGAAGCAGAAGAAGAAGAAGAAGAAGAAGAAGTAGAAGAAGAAGAAGAAGAACGATGATGATGAGGGGGAGTGGAAGAAGGAGAAGAACTAGAAGAAGAATGAGAAGAAAAAGAAGTGGAAGACGAAGAAGAATAACACGAAGAAGAAGAAGAGGACGATAAGGAAGAAGATGAAATAAAATAATTAGGAGAAGAAGAAGAAGAAGTGGAAGAAAAAAAGAAGAACGAGAAGAAGAAGAAGCAGAAGAAGACTGAATGAAAGGAGAAAAGAAAGAAAAATTAGAGGAAATAGAAAGTATTATAGACAAAGCAAATTTTACCCACGTATGCTATTCTCCTCCCTAACGTTTTAAAAGAAAACAAAACATAACAAGTAAAACAAATAAAAATCAGAGATACATATACGTTCATATCGATAATTTAGATATGGTGTTAGGGTGAGAAATATACGAGGAGAAACTGTTTGGTGACTTTTTACGCATGTCATTCCGTTCATTTTCAGCTTCTGAAAAAGCCAGTGGAAAAACACATCTCTCCCACTTGAAAGCCACACAATAGGCGATGATTTTAATTCGTTTCAGATTTATTTCTTCAAGATTTTGATTTTCTGTTTGTTTTTTGTTTTTTTTTACCTTGCACCAAGATTCACTTTTCACCTTCCTTGTATTCATGAAAAACTTCGCCATCCTTTCCTCATTTCCAGAAATAAAAAAATAAAAATAAAAAAAAATCACCATATTGGATTTTTTCCTCAATCGCGTTGCATTAAATCCAGTTAGATGACATCAAGTTAGCAGCCGCAGCAGCAGCTACTAAAATTCATATGATTTTCTCTTGGCAAATTCATCATTCACATTCAAGCTCAAAATTATTGATATATAATTTTCTCGTTTGGCTTCACTACGACAGACAGCTTTTATTGGTATAACGCAGACTATTGAATTACATTTTTCTCATCTACCTCATTCAAGGAGTCGGTGTCCGAGTCCAGATAAAAAAAAAAAAAGAATTTTGAATGCTGATTTTCTAGGTAGGTAAGCCAAATCCACGCCAAAGAAATAACAGAATCTTCCTTCCCATATTTTACCCAAACTTAGCCTTGAGCAGGAATAAGTTGAGCTTTGTAAATAACGATCAATTGATTGACTCGTTTTTTACGGCTTATCAACCCTTTTTAGGTTATTTAAAGCCAGAAAATATTTTTTTATACAGTCATCATTTTTGGCGGGGGAGATAATAATAATTTACTGATACAAATCTTACTAATTACCTCTGGGGGAAAAGATGTGGATTCATACGTTTAGCAAGGGTATTTGCGCGTAAGTGGAACTCGGTCTTTGATTAACAATTCAAAGCCATTACCCACTACTCTAGCCGCACATTCAAGCTTACAACACCTGGTATTACCAAGCGGTCACCCATCTAGGTACTGATCGAGCTAGACGTTGCTTATTTTCGGTGATCGTACGAGAACCTGTGTTTCAACGTGATACAGTCGTAAACCTGTAAATATCGAGACAGTACACTAGTAACTCTATTCGCAATATTATTTGTTTCCTTACAAGTAAACATCGGCCATTTAATGACCGAACAACCAGTGCTACTCTCGTTTAAAATTTATAAAATCTTCTATTGGAAGAATTTTTCAGAAAAAAAACTTTATAAAGTTTAACAACTGCTGTTTTAATATTATGTGGGGGTTTTCTTACTAGACTTTTGTTTGAAGTGAAACGTCAACATCGGGATTACGTCATGATTGTCTGTTTGAGTTACATGTTCTATCCATTTTAGTTGTTGCTGTTTCTGAAATCAGATGATGCAACTTCCGCCATTTTTTTTATAGTTCTTTGTGATTCTGTATCACAACTCCACAAGACTTGAAAACGAATTGTCCCCTGTAAGACTGTAATACGATATTTTTAACTAGAAATCTTCTGTATGCAGCTGTCAGTTTAGATATTTCTGGATGGATTTGAAGCCATGTATGGCATCCGGTCTGATGAAGCTATTTATGATTATTTATAAATATTTCGGTTTTGTAACAATTTGAGTGATGAACTGAAGTACCCCAAGCACTGGATACACTCTGTTCAATCTCCTTATCATTTATAATAAATTTATAATATCTAATGCATATGACGATACATTTGAAGTGTTTCGTCTTAACTAATTCCGCATCCTGAATCTTTATGATCGATTCAGGCCACATGAGAGCACTGCATCCATTCCAGCTACAGAGCTTAGTTGGGTTTATATTTGAATTATATTTCTTGAAACACTTCGTATAGTATACAGGTTGTTTGTTCAAGATAGTTCTTATTCCACTATGAATACCTATTTCATTGGTATAGTAACTCCACGGGATCAGTACACTGATCTCAGGCAGGAAAGCAATGAAGCTGTTTTCTATCAGTAGTTACATCGCATGGATGGTGTCTCACGAAATTTTAGTAACAGCTTCAGTTCTTACTAGCGTCTCTGTCAATATGTCTGAATTTCTACCTGAATTTATGGAATGAGAAGTTATCATTACTAACATTATTAACATCCAAACTAATCTCTCCATCTTTGCTGTTAGACTTTGGCCGTTGTGCTCCCTGCTATCTTCAGGTGTCTGTAGATCCGATTAATGGATAACGGGTTCAGCTCGAAATTCCATGAGAGTTAGCAAGATCGACACACGCCTGAAGAAGGCTGTCAGGCGGAACGGTCGAAGCATTTTGATAAGAATAAGAAAGATGATGTAAATAATATAAATAAGGACTTTGTAGTTGGTGAGCTCTGAAATATCTGTATGAATTTCGCCAGAGAAGAGTCATTGGGTCATATGTATGTACTGATACTCACTATCATTGGTATGCTTAAATTCATTGAAATAAAAAAATGATTGAAGTGGACATCTACAAAATAATTGTAACTATATAGACAATAATGTTGTTAACATCGTTCAGGAAAATGGGCTGTTTGCAATTGAAGCGTGTTCTTGTTAGTTGATCTTTACATAGTATTTGAAGAAAAATCAGTGGTTATAGAAATACGAAGAAAAGGAGTTTAATTCAGTCATGGGAAAACTGCGCCCGTGGTTCACCTGCCCACAGTTTGGCTTTCTGAATGCTGAAACTAATTAAATGAGGAAAATAAGGTTTATTAAAATGCTGTGTTATGGTTCATTCTCACTTGTTCACGCATATTTTCTCTCATGTCAAGAGGTTTTATTACAGGGAAATAACTATTAAATTCCTTCCTTATTAAAGCATGTTGTGTGTTGAATACAGATCGACTAAACGGCATACGTAATGATTAAGTACGATGTTTCTTGAATTGTGTAAATTTTCGTCGAAGGTTACGTTCTCAGCAATTTAAATGATTGATGGTTTTCATTAAGGAAGATCATACGTGAAAAATAGTTTGCTTTAGAAATGAAAAACATTTATATTCATTTTTTTCTCTGCTGAAGAAATATATTCGTTCTTTTTGTATTTTTAAATGAATAAATTAGAAACAAACACGTACAGTAGGTGTTAATCTCAGTGGTTTCAGAGATAATATTATATGAAATCTTCAATTCTTAAATTTTAGAAAAAATATTTTCTCCAAATAAAAAAGATCAGTCTTTTCCTACATAGTAGATACTTACACGTATGGGCTTCTGTAGTGAAAATCGGCGCTTTACTTTCAACAAAAAAATAATTTGAATTTTTTATTCTGATGAGCGATGTCTGTTGCGTCCCACTGTTGGTAAAGTTTCCCTATGTTGGTTTAATTGTTCCGGGCAAAAAATAATTCGTTCATATTGTAAATATACCTGTTTCAACGGGGAACTGGGAAAGCAAGATGTTGAGTGCTGTCCCCATGAAAATTGCGATGTTCAGGTGGTGTAATGGAAAATGAGAAATACCAAAACAACCTAAATTAAATTTTTTTTTTAATAAGTTATTGATAAGTGCATTAAAGTGAGTTAGTTTCGTTACGTAAACATAAACTCTGGACTTATGCTCAGTTTACATCGACTGAACAAATCTGCCACCATTGTGTTTCAATTCTTGTCTGCGCCGCCTGAACAAAAACTAGGAAATACACGGTTAAGGTGAAATATCGCCACGACGAGAACAGAAAACAATAATCTGTTTTTCATTTTATGAGGTTATTTCTTCACAGATTCGTCTGAAATGGGCTGAGGTTAAGATAGCTGATATATGGAACCTCTCCGTTACAACTTCTGTTTTCTCTCACGATAGATTAAAGGGCTAGTTCTTATCACCCGTTTACGGATCCTTTGCCAATCGTACCCCCCTCCCCCCAAAAAAGGAGTATTACTGACATATGAATAAAAATCGGGGTTGAACTGCCACTACCTCTATACCTCAACTGCGGCTGCTACTCACTTCGACAGTCTCCGAGCAAGGACTCGTCATCTGCTAACTGCCTTTCTAAATGTGAACGGCCTGGCTCGGAAAGTATTTAGTTCAAATATCATTCAGGCTATATAAGTCTACGACCGGAGCACTGCTGTCCTCTTGGTTATTCTTTTCTCTTCCCGCTCATTATTAATGTTTCTGTTCTATTTATATATTTACTTTACTTCTTTCTCGTACTTGTGGACGCTTTAGCGACCATATATATAGACATGGCTTTTGATCATAAAGCATCTGAACTTTCCGTCTCAGTGAAAATCATTTACAACCCACTTCATTTCATGGCTTTTTCTGATTAGAGTAATTTTTAAAAGAATCTCTAATGGGTATGTTTTTGTTTATGTAACGATAAAATATTTCGATATTGGAAATGCAAATTAGAAAAGGGATATTTGCATAATGATCTAATACCTTTCAAACAAATAAATGAATGGAAAAAAATGGATAGAAGTTTGGTGGAACATTGTCAACGGTTAAAATGTTATCCTAATAAATACAATTTTCCGAAATTTTAACAAAATATTGTATTACGAGAAAGATTCTGTTTAGCCTGAGATTACGGCCATTGTCATACCGTGATAATGTTGTGCTATAGTAAAGTTACTAACAATGAAAACTACTATCTCTGTTGTTATCACTCTCCTACCACTTTACTACCACATAGTACAATGTGTATCATGTGTATCATAGCAGAATATGTATCATGTATAATGTGTATCAAATGATACAATTACTGGAGTCATGAGAACTATATTCCGTATTCTAAGTATCAAGCTATGGTATAACTCCGCGAAAAGGCTCACAGAATCAACGCTTTAAGACCTTTTACTAAATTCCCACCCAATACATGGCACAAGGATACCTCAAGGCAGAGAGTTAATGAATGACGTTGTGGTATGGAAGGATACATAGCATAAATAATAGTTGGCTCTAGACTTGAAATGGTTAAGAATGTCGTGATCAGAAAGCCTCCACAAACAGCGGTTCTCACGAAGAATCTGTGCGAATGAAAATTCCTCCTTGTTTGTGGAATGCAAAAGGAATTAGGATAATTTGAACCTGGATACGTGACATGACGGGTCTTAGGAGTAAAGGTCTGAGCCAGTGGAACTAAAGAATATAGCTTTGTACATTTGCCATAGAAATAGCGATAGGTTTAAGATGTTTCGTTTGTGGGAGAGGCGTTCTTGGGTTGGAAATAATTAATCCCGCTTAAAGACGTATAAACGCTTTTGAACGCTATCAATGGCGGAAAGTGGGGATTTGGTAGCTCCAGCCCAGTACTACATTTCAATTTTGGCCTGATCCGAATCTTGAAAAAATACAACAGAAATTTCTGTTGGGCTACGTAGTGGTTCTAATGACAGAAATGTGTGTTCGTCGGTGTTTTTAATCGGGCACAGCAGATAGACCAATTTACCGACCAATAAGAAGGGTCTTCGTGCACTTACCACTGAGGTGTTTCAAATTGTTATATGAGGAATGATTTTCACAATTCCTATTGAGGAGACAGGGCGAACTTTATGAGATAATGTATAAAAAACGATTTTGTATTAAAAAAATCATTAGCGGAAATCAGCAATTAATATTTTCTTCAGAAGAAGATCTAAAGTTAACCATTAAGAATGGCGTTATTATAATGACATATTCTGTAGAAGCATTTATTGGAAAAAAAACTAAATGCCCATTTTGATTAGTGAAGCTAATGTTATTAAATACATGCAGAATCGTAACTCTATCTCGTTGATTATCTCGGCTTTGCATCTTGTTTGGGAATCTCATTTTATCTTTTGCCAGTGAGCTTTACAAATGGTGTTTTATACTACATGTCTACTCATGGTGCAACCAAAGGTCGCAGCTAGAGGTCTATTTGAAAAGCTCCTCATTCCACTAAGAGTGACGTATTTTATTGTCGGTTTCGGTTTGTGATAGTTCTCCACTGTAGTCGGCTTAAAAATCAAATGAATTTTTGCATTTACGCTTCTAATAAATTTAGCTTATTTAATTGTAGTAAATATAATAGTTGTTTAATTTTTTTGAACTTACTATGTAACTTTTATTCTATTGTTAAAACAAATTTTATTTGTGCGAAATTCATTAAAATATATAATTTAGGAATTTTGATATTTTCACGCATAAAATATTGTTGTCACATCAGGTCTGGTGCGTCGGCTGTATATTTAAAGATTCTTGATAAAATACAAAGAAGAATCTGCAATGACCTGGCATTTGGGTTTCGGTCACTTTCCCACTGCCGTAACGTTGCTTCCCTATGCCGTATCGTTTCTATAAAGGATTTCATGATAATTGTTCGGGTGAAGTTTTCTCTTTGGTACCTAGACTTCATGAATTTCAGCGTAATACTAGATTGGCGGCTAGGTCTTATCATATTACAATTGAAATGGTTAGATTTCACCGAAAATTATATGCTGACAGTTTCTTCCTTGGCAGTTCTCATTTGTGGAACTCTCTTCCAGCTACTTGTTTCATAGTCAACTTTAATCTTCAAAAAATTAAATAAAATGTTAATCGTTATCTTCTGTCTTCTTAATCCTTGTTCTTTTATTGTCCTCTCCCCTTAATAATGTTTTCTTTGTCTCACATACTCTTACCTTCTGTAAGCCCTTAAGTCTTAGTGGCTCTGTTGTCTTGCTTGGGATGAAATCATTAAAAAAATTAAAGATAATATATCATTTTTCAGTTAAATTTAAATTAATATGCTTACTTTATTCATTAAAGAAAATTAACTTGAAGCTTTACATTTTTTTGCGTATTTTGTACGAGGGCGATCTGAACATTTCATAGGCTGACGATGAAGGAGTGATGCTAGTGATGTTATGTTTTGCATACATTAATTTAAACTCTTCTTATTAATAATTATAATGTTTTTCTGTAGGCAAACTGACATCTGTCTGTGTAAAGAAGACAATTCATCTTGTTCAAAAAAGTCATCAAATGCAAATATGATATCTGTCTATATCTCTGAGGTGAGGTATTATGGTTACTTGCATTATTTACATTATTCGGTCTATTATCTTCACCTTCGTTGCCATAGTCACAACGTTTCGGCAGTTGTACGCACCGGCCTTCCTCAAGGACACATAGCCCAGTGGATAAAGTCGGTGGTTAGATCCAGTGACTAGACCCAAAGAGTTGTGAGTTCAATACCAGGCCACAGGAGTGGTGAAACAAAACTTGGAGGGGTGAGTTAAAGGGAAATAACTGAGATATCTGGAAGAGGTATGGCTAATGGGACTAGAACAATCTACGCCGGTGAACGAAATGAAGAGTTCGGTTCGAAATTCCAATCACCTGAAGAAGAACCGCAGAAACGTTGTGAATATGGCAATAAAGATGAAGATAACAGTCCGAGTAATGTAAATAATGCATGTAAATATGATGTCGCCATCATTTCTATACTGGTTCCCAGTTAAATGTTTATTTTCATGATGGGGAATAGATGATAGTCAGATGGTGACAGATCACGTACTTGATGACACCACGAAGCCAAATTTGGACCCTTTTAAAGAGAAGTCGCTACTAGTTATTTCAGCAGTGTTCTTTGAACAGTCAGATACCAGTTAACCAGGAAATAAAGTACTGAAAAAAATGCGTGCAATATTTAACAGTTCTACCATCACTCCTTCATAGTCAACTTATGAACTTTTCCGCACACCCACGTATTCATGTTACTAAAAGGTAAAAATATATGGAGACATTTTAGCACAGTTCTTCTACCTTAATGTAACTTTTACACCGTAAGATTAAATAAAAATATTTGAAGGCAGTATGCTAAAATCGAAAAATGCTTGATAAAAGAAATAATTCATTAATCCCACTTCTTCTCGTCTTTCTTCTTACAAATGTTACAAAGTCTGTTTTAAGAATGTCAATTTTGATAATGGTTGTTATGTTTAACTTCTGACAGAGACTTCCCCGCCGAAGAAACTTTATACAATTCTGCTTTTGCACATTTAAATTCATTTAAAAATGCCATTATTTGTCATATAAATTTAATATTTCCTCTTTGATATTTTTTATTCATAACTAATATATTCATGACAAAAAATAAAATTTTTATAAGTAATTTGCGTTTATCTTTCTAAAACATATTTAAGGATTATGGGATTAGTTTACTTTACCATTATAAAACATAAAATAAAAACAGCAGCTAAGAAATTTGGTTCACTGTTTCGTGCGAGACAATTTTTCTCTCCAGAATCTATCTTACATATCTATAAGTCTACCATTCATCCATGCTTAGAATATTGCTGCCACATATGGTCCGGTGTCCCTGCTATTTACCTTGAGCTACTTGATAAAATCCAAAAAATAATCTGCAATATTATTGGTTCTGATCTAACGGCTCACTTTCAGTCACTTTCCAACCGCCGTAAGGTTGCCTCTCTATGCCTTTTCTATAAATACTTTCATGGTAATTGTTCTGATCAGCTCTTCGCTATGGTATGAATTGTACATATGGGGACTAGTTAAAATGTTCATAGAGACAATGAGGTATTATAGTGAATGTAGTAAGAAAGGTAAGTAAGAATGTGTTGTTTTGGTGTTAGGAATATTGTTTGTATGTTTGAGTCAGTGTTTGTGACTAGCTAAGTTTAAAGTTCAGACAGATAAAGACTGTCCTTTTCCCCATTCACAATTTTGGCCTTGGGACATATTTTTTAAATATTATAAATAAATATCGCTCTTCCCTATGGCATCTAGACTTTATGCATTTAAGCTCAGTACTAGACTTGCATAAAAATGTCATTAATTTACAGTCAGCTGGCTAGATGCAGCCGTAAATTCTATGCTAAGCGTTTCTTTTCTTGAACTTCTCGCTTGTGGAACTCCCTTTCAGCTCAATGCTTTCCAGCCAACTTTAATTTGCAAAAATTTAAAAGCAATGTCAAACGCGAGCTGCTGTCCTTCTGGTTACTCTTTTCTCTTCCCGCTCATTATTAATGTTTCTGTTCCTAATTCTTCCACACCTCTTATTTGAATAGATTTTCTGCCCTGCATGTGGTAAAATCGATTTTTTTTAAAAAGTCATATTTTTACACTACAAAATTAATAAAAAATCTCATTTATTTAGAATAGTGTTTAAATTTAAATTTTTCTCCCGACATTTATGAAATTCAAACATTTTAAAATAGACCTACAGTTCTAACTCTTAGCTTTACCATGAGTAGGCCTGTATTATAGAGCGCCATAACATCACATATAATTTGGCACGCCTTATTCTCATTTGAATCTTCTGTTTTTCCATTTACATCTTGGCATGTAATTCTGACAGGGGATACGAAGGAAACTTGATTAAGTGTCTTGATGAAATGCCTCGTTCGAGAAGTATCAATCAGGACTACAGGCAATTCTTGTTGGCGTTGATAACTCATGGAAGCCATCAGAGCTTTCAGTTTAGAACTGAGGATGAGATACAAACGCAAGCCTTGCATTGATGATCAGATACAATTAGAATTGACATTTCTTAGTCAAAAGCTTGTAACCACATCACTTATCTGTGAATCAATTCATAATTTATTAAAACAGTTCAAATATTAATACTATTAATAATAAGAAACAAAATTGTTGACGGAATTCTTTCAATGGTTTGCAACGTTTAGAGAATATCGCTATTTAAGAAAAGAAAAAGAAAAAGTGATCAATAATGTTTAATATTTCAACAGTATGTTTGTCTTTTTCAAGCTGTTTAAAAATTACATACAAGCATAATAGTATTTACTTATATGCAATTTTAAAACATATCTTGAAGTAGACAGATACACTGTTGAAATATTGTTAAACATTGTTGAACCATGTGTCTTTTCGTTTCTTAAATCGCAGTCTTCGGTAAGTGTTTTAATAATAATAATAATAATGATAATTCTTCTTCTTCTTCTTCTTCTTCTTATTATTATTATTATTAATTCTCTAATTCTGAACCATGTTTTTGTTTTAAATACTGGACAATGAGGTAGCCAAGGAGACTTTGTTGCCACATCTAGATACTTGGGAAAACACTCAATCGAAGACAGTCTGTGCGGACTCTGTTATCCGACCTCAATGTATTTCTAACTCCCTGGAGTAGATGTATCAACCTTGTTCCCTGTTTAGGATTGGGTTTTCGATTCCTTCTAAAGTCTTTTCAATCACTTTCAGTCCCAGTAACCGATTTCATCTAAGTGGCTTTATCGCTTTACATAAGGTGAAATGATTAAAAAATACTTGATTAAAAAATGTATATATGTGATAAGTTTCAGTATCTTGTGAAATAAAATCAGTTGTTCATCATTCACCTATTACAAAACACGACAGAATTTTGCTCCGATTCAGTATTATCGTTAACAACATTGTGACGACGTAGTTCGCACGTCGTCCACTGCAGCTGTGATGTCATCCAAGGTCGGCTGTGTCTGCATATACACCTGACTCGCTATGTTCACAGATTTGTCTCCTTGACCGTAATCAACAAAAAATAACCACAAAAGACTGTTTGTTGGGGAACAGCAACAATACGACTTCTCACTTATCCGTCTATGTTTTCCTTTGGATTTGATGGTGAACTACTATCTCCCTAACTTCCGGCCACAGAAAGGAAACCCTTATATTCATTGACCGTCTAGGCGACTCCTATTTTCTCACTGGTCGCTGGTCCTTTCCTGGCTGCTGATCACCTACTTACTCGCTGCTGGTCATCTACACACTCCTCACGTCCTGTCTCTTTGCTTATGTGGATACTGGTTGGGGTTCTGGAAAAGTAGACCGCCCCAAAAGCTGGATGGGTAGAAAATTTCTTTAAAGGGCTTTTATGATTATCGAACATCATTGAGAAAATTTTATGTTTGCCAATTCAAAGGCGGAATTCAGGAAATTTTAGGAATCCTGAAAACGCTGGCGATTATATTGACACAAGGATGAACTGAAGACGATATTCCTAAGAAACTTAGATAATTAAGTGGACCTAAAAGGAAAAAAAAATATCAATATGCCTTCTAAAGATGTGTGAGAAATGGTATTGTTACAATATTGTTTGAAAACTGTTTACTTCTAACACGGACGTAAAAAAACCCTTTCAAAAATTTTGTGAAAGTACATTGTGCGCAATTAATTGCAAACATGATCATCACTTAAAACCCTATATCATAAAACCCTTAACTAAAGCTTTGATATTCTTCAGTTTTCAGTTCCACACCGTTTCGACCAGACAGCTAGATCCACTACTTGAGAAATTTACATCTATCATAAATTTTGTCTTGAATTATTTAAATTTTCATTGAAGATGGCGACGTATTGAGGGGAAATGACGAGGGAACATACGTGTTGTATTTTACAAAACAAGATACGGAATTTATTTACAAATTTACACATTTGAATTTGTTAGGAGCTTGAATCAAATATTTAAAGTTCGTAGATTCGATGAATTGTCAAGAAGAGAAAATGTTCATATTAAATCATCAGACACAAAATAATATTACAAAATGTTTAAAACAAATTGAGTGAGTTTGTTTTTCACATAAAAGTTATACGAATGTATTCAACATGAATGAAAAGGTATATTTTAAAGTACTTAGCTTTGGAGTTGAATAGAGTTCATTGAAAGTGCCCTGCTCACATTAGAGACTGAAATGTATCAGCGTGTAATTTGACACCAGCGTTTTTGATACGCGTGGAACTCTGGCTTTCTGCCTCCTGCTTCTTTCTTCTTTTTTTCTCTCTCTCTCTCTCTCTGCCTTGATTCCACTTTCTCTGCCTATTTATATCAAAAAGATATTTCACATTGGTTTATTACTTTTTCTCAGTTTGTAAGCCTCTCCCTTTTCCATTGGCCAAAATAAATTTTCACATAGGCTCGTTAAATTTTGCATTGGTCTTTCTTGAACCCGCGGCCAATCCCTTTAACAATGGTCAAAATAAATGTTCGCATCGGCTCGGGAATTTGAAAACAGTGGACAAAAAAGAGTTATTTTTATTTCATATTCACCACAATGGTGATCTTCATTTCTCTTATATGAATTTTCATATGTTTTTAAATAGTGTTTAAGTCATTCCTATTTTCTAATTATACGACAAAATATACCACACGATCTAGAATGTTAAGTACCGTCTTACTCCTTTTACAAATTTGCATATTTTACGATATCCTGAGTCTACTGTAAATAGTTGAACGTTGGATTTGACACTTGGCAAGCTTTTCCATTTAATATCTGGATTGCATTGTAAACAATGAACTGTCGGGTAGAAGTGATGACAAACTAATTTCAGACGCAGTTTCCTACCATGTAAACAGGGTTCTGTTTTGATTGATTTATTCATAATTCCTAGCAGTGAAATGCTTAATTCCTTTATGAACACTGTTATATATACGTACTAGATGAGTCCATAAGTTTGTAGCTTGACACTTGTCAATATTCTCAACGCCCAGAAGGTACTACCTGTGGAGTCAGCAACAATATTTGTGAATCAGGAGTAAGAGGCGTAGGGTGGTACAGCAAACACATATCCCACAATCTGGTTTGATCACGAAGGCGAAATCGAGTTACGCCCGCCAGGACGTGTAAATTAGCTGCTTGTCTTAGCATGCACGAAAGAAAGAAGGAAAGTAAGATTGATGATGAATCAGGGTAAAAGGGAGAAGGCTGATATCGGACAAGATTAAATAATTAACATCTATCTTTCTATCTATCTATTTATGCGTACGATTCTTCCTCGTACATCTATCTATCTATCTATCTATCTATCTATCTATGTGTACAGCTGCTGATGGTGGGAAACCGGGATACTGACTGTGTGAGATTTTTTAGGACTATAGCATTAATTATAAAAATGCTTTCAGAAAATTATCCGAGATTATGAAAATCGGTTTTAAGTAAAATCTGTCCAGTTTCATTTCGTGAAACATGGACATCCACTGATATATTTTTGGTGTTTGTCTGCATGAGATATATTTACATGTATTTTAATAAATATGTGCATCGTTATTTTTACATCTGAATGAATATTAAAGAATATGCAGATCTTATGTGAAAGGATAGTGATAGTTTAATTTTTTGTGAATCCCTTTTAGTATTTAGAAAGCAAAATAAAAAGGTGTAAATTAAGAATAAATTACGAAAAATCTGTGACGTGATGAAAAAATAATCCCCATAAATACTGTAAAACTTTATGAAAATTCATGAAAAAAAACACACACACACACAAGAAAAATACTTTGGCTTTTTATTGTCTTTTTACTCATTTTAAAATCCCACTTTTTTCATAATAGGGCTTTTTTTAAAAATTTTCTTGATTTACTCTAGTTTTTCCCAAATTTCTTTTTTGTCATTTCTATCGTTACATTGTCTCTGTTAGTTACATTTTTCGATTAATATCATTCTTTTATTTTTCCAGTTTCTTAATCTTTCTAATAATAATAATAATCTTGTTATTTTTGTCTTCTTCCTTTCTTTTTTTCGTCTTTCCTCTTTCCGGTTTTACTTTTTTCCGTCTTCTTCTTCTTCTTCTTCTTCTTCTCACTGTTCCTTTTATTGCTCCTCCTCTTTGTCTTCGAGAAGTCGATCCATTTTTTATTCCCTTTTCCTGTTTTTTCTCATATACTCTTCCAACTTTTTTATTTTATTTTAAACTTCCTTTTTCTTTGATCTCAAGAGAACACCTTTAAAATCAGAGCAACACACAACGTTAAAAAAAATTCAGAAAAAATATTTGATTTGAACCTGTTTACATTCCAATTTCTTTTATTTCCTAAACAACTGAATCGTTTTCTGTTTAAAGAAATGGTTTGGCATTCCCCACAGATCTACACTTTACAGCATCTTTAAATGCATCATAACCCAACATTTGGTATGCTAATTTGAAATAACTGTTGTTGAAAATTTTTAAAATGGCTTCTACATCGTTTCTAGTTTTAAAAAATCTTCGCATGTAATAAAGTCAGCAAGCTCAACTAGTAAGTAATTAGTTATATATTTTGGTTAGAGTTGACTTTTGAAAACTTCGTCTTTGAACAACGCTGTCTGATACAAACAAAATCGTTAGAGGTAATGTGTAAACATTGGTTGCTTAGGTTTCTTTAACAGTCATATTGAGGTCATTTGTCGGAGCCACCATTAAAAAAAAATCCTTTAAAAAAGGAAATTTTCGTTCTGACGGCTTGTAAAAGACCGGAAATTAAAAACCAACAAAGCCTCGCCAGAGAAATCATTTTCATTTCGATACACGATATTCAAAATCGGCAAAATGAAAAGGAAATATCTTTAAAAAGAAATTAAAAACATTTACCCGGTCCATTTTAAGGAGGCCGATCTTTCACAAAAAAGGAAAACTGTTTGCCTAGACCAGTGGTTCCCAACAGGTTTTGGGCAATGCTCCACTTTGGTATTTCTAAAATTTTGGTTTCCCCACCCCCGCTGCAATATTTAATTGTTACATATTCAAAATTTTCCCACAATTCACGGGAACAAAGCAAACTGAATGCTCACATGCGCTGATTGGCCGACAAAACATGGACTCTTCCAGCGACATGCATCATGCTCTCTCCTTTGTTGATACGCGATACGCGAGTGTGAGGGAGACAGGAAATACTATATATGCCAATTACACATGTACGTACATACACACAAAATATTTTTATGTATGCATACACTATAGTGATTTTTCAAGCGTAGCTCATACGTGGCACGAGGCCGAAAGTATTGGGGAAGATCGAACTCACGACTCAGTCGTAATTGTTCTAGCGAGATAAGCTTGCTAACTATTACGCCACATCGAGGTGCCCAGTGTTTTTCTAAGCGTAGCTTAGATGTGGCACAAGGCCGAAAGTATGGGGCACTCAGGTGAGGATCGAACTCACTACTCAGTCGTAATTGATCTAGCAAGCTTTCTAACTATTAGTGATTTTCTAAGCCCAGCTTAGATGTGGCACAAGGCCGAAAGTATGGGGCACCCAGGTGAGGATCGAACTCACTACTCAGTCGTAATTGATCTAGCAAGACAAACTTCTAACCATTAGTGATTTTCTAAACACAGCTTAGATGTGGCACAAAGCCGAAAGTATGGGGCACCCAGTGAGGATCGAACTCACTACTCAGTCATAATTGTGCTAGCAAGATAAGCTTGCTAACCATTACACCACCTCGAGGTGCCCATTGTGCTTTTTCAAGCGTAACTTGGATGTGGCACAAAGCCGAATGTAAGGTGCACCCAGTGAGGATCTAACTCACTACTCATTCGTAACTGTTCTAACGAGACAAGCTTGTTAACCATTACACCACCTCGAGGTGTCCAAATATATGCATACTCTATATGCATGGTATGTATTAACGCGCATTAACATTAACACTCTCACGCAGACTCACTAAAAAACAATAACTCATTCTTGAATTGCCCCCTTATTCTGTTGGTATAGTAATCCGAAGAGCGCACATCCTACGCATGCCTTAGTAAAATATTACCATACCCCACCGGTGGGGTATGCGCCCCACGTTGACAATCTTTAACCTAGGCTATTCTTTTCACGTGTACAGGAACAGATGTGAAGAAATAGGCCTAAAGCATTTATTTATTCCATACCATATAAGAAACGAATCTATTGGTAGAAACTTGTACCCTTGTTTTCCCTGTGGATGTTAGTAGACGGAGAAGGAGAGAGGACATGGTGATGACATAGGTATATATAGATGATATGACAATGGTCTTGAACAAAAAATAATCAACATTCTTTACTATGTGTTCTAGTAAATAGGAATTATGATAACTCTTTCCGAAATAGAAAGTATCATATAGAACTGGGATAAGAGTAGTTATGGTATATAGCCTGAAGTCAATATAAATGTCCAGAATGCAGAATTAATAATTTTTTAAAACATTTCTAATAGCTCGCTGTGTGTATTAGTTATAACATATTTAACATAGGGAAGAAGAAAATTAAATATAAAATAGGCCGAGCTAGGTTTATTTTTACCCAACTCCGCAAATTGCCCTAAAATCCTCAGCATTAACCTAAAAACATCATCAAATCCAGTCTTTAATAAAGATGTCAGGGATGGCGTCAAACTCCGTTCCGTAATGTCTAAACCGATATCTATATAAAAAAAAATCCTCAAATCAATGATTAAAAATAGCTTTACACAAATTAAGACTTTAGCTCTTAAAGAAGATAATTCTTCTTTAGGTCTTATAGACTAATTCTACCAAATCACAAATAAATAATATTACAATGTAACAAAATCAAATCACATAAAGAATTTACATATCAACAGCTAACATTCGTATCAAATGTAACTAGTTTGATTAATTGTTTAGTTTTGGTACGGCTGATAAACCCTTTGGAGGTCATTATTTAAAGCGGAATCATATTTTGGATTGTGGTCGGTTACTTTCAGTAACCAGTATTCCCAAGCAGTTCCTCCATCTAAGTACTGTTCGAGCTCAACAGTGATCGAAATTATAACAAGCCATTTTTTTTTTTTAAGTGAGTAGGTTGTTAGCCTACTGAACAACCTCCAGCCTGGAGGATCAGATTTTTAATTCAGAATTGTCCTTCTCCACCTAAGACTATAGAACCGAGTATGTCCTGCTATTTACCAATAGATGGGGGGAGAAGATAGGTATCAGTACGTAAATGAATGTAATGGATTCGACTAGAATTTGAACTCGACTCTCCGATTCATCAATACGAGCCGCTATCCATTACTCCACCGTGCCTCGTCAAACCCATGTAACATGGATGGGAAATAATGATATAATAAAGATATTGACTTACTATTCTACCTTAAATAAAAACGTAGGAAGGAAACTTCTATCCATAACCGGAAGAGAAGCAACAATTCGTGGATTGAGAAGTTTATTTTTTCTGAAAACCTTCTTTAAGAGGAGGCTTTTATAAATTTCAACCGACAGTAACGCTAACTATCCGATCAATGAATGATGACTTTTCCTACCTGAAAACGGTTTTTCTCGACATTAGCATTAAAGATATAGCCAGACAGAACGATGCAGAACTATTGTGCAGTAACCTCGTCTTCTTCTCCTATAATAGCGATGGCAAACAGCTACCTGATTCAGCTAAATATCAAATAAGTCGAATAAATATATAGCTGATAACAGTAAAAGGACATAGCTATTTTTTCTCTTTATTTCAAAGGACCTCAAAACCTCATTAAACAGGTTATTTTAGTTATTTAATCTTACAAGTCAAATTCATGCAACTATATATCCTCCCTTAGGCATAATCGGTATTAATAACCCATAATGGTTGATATGCCTGTTAAATAACCAATCAGTCAATCAATTCTTACAAACAAAAGAAACGTTATTACAAAATAATCTTTCCCAATATATTTATTTTTGACGAACCGTTTTAATGTTTAAAAAAGTAAAAAAAGAGAAAATTATGTATCTAGGTAAATAAATGTTTTATTTGTGATGTGTAGATGTAACCTGTTTCTTCTGTTTTTGACATCCAACTACAAATATATACGAATGTCTCAAGAAGGTCTAATACTCGAACTTAACTGATATACAGCAAACAAACAAAAGCTAGTCGCCTTCTTTCATTTAAAATCATCAGCTTAGTTAAAGCAGGCTAGCCGTCTTGCTTACCAGTGAAGAGGGAATTATGTATTTAGCCACCTCAATGGAACTAATAGAAGAAATTTATCTGAATATACAGTGTGTATCAAAAATACGTTTACAAACTTTGGATGAGTGTTTGTTATGGAGTGGTTTCACAGTGGAAGCTTGTATTTGTACTGTCGGTCCTAAAATAGGTTCGACGTACAAAACGTTAGGAACGTGATATAATAGGTAATGACGCAGAGAAATCTAGTTGTGGTCGCTGATACTTTAGTATCCGACTAACGGTCTTCCGGCATCGACTGACTGACCAACTGAGCGACTCCTGGTTACTCTTCCTACTCCTACTTATTATAGGTGGGAGAGTCTATTAACTATAGAATAGGTGTGTTCTACTATAACAGAGTTTCTGACACCAAAACAAGGGCATATAAACATTTGTCCAGAAGGACAATGTCGTAACTCATACAGAGCAACTCATAACAAATGTCCTCCATTTGCTTCTAGACACGCATGCACCCGTCAGATCATTGACTGGCGGTGCCTTTCAAATGCTAGCACATGGTGTCGAATGGTTCCACAGACACCCATGGCACGTTGATGAAGCGTCTCTTCATTATTAATATCTTCTGCGTAAACCAATTGTTTTAGGTAGCCTCAACAGATAAAAGTTCAAAGGATTGAGGTCGGAGGAACGTGCAAGCCATGGAACATATCCATCTTTCCTGGACGATGTCAGCCAGTGCATTGCAAACAATGTGATTAAAGTGTGCTGGAGCCCCATCGTGCATAAACCACATGCATCTTTCTTATCATCAGGGGCACATCATCTCGCAGATCTTGTATTGTGTTCGGAATAAAGTCCTTTTAAAAACCTACTGTAATACAGCTCCAGTATGGATCTAACAGATAATCACCTACAATAAGGATAGGATACAGAAACTGGTTTTCATGTACCCTCCGTGTGGTACTATGTGATGTACGACACTAGGGCCACCTGACATATGCTGATCCCTGGATCGTCTCCAATAACCGGTAGAATGTATTCTTCGTGGTCAGGCGTATGAGAGGTTCTCAATCTTCCTCGATCCATAGGAATATCAACGTCATCAGCATAGACCTCTAATCATCAGTTCATTGGCCTCTGGAGTCAAAGCATGAAGGCTCTATTCTATTCGTAGATTCGTTTGGGATGTGGTATGGAATATTTAAGTGATCAGTGCCCATCCCTTCATATCTGTGCTTTCCCCCTATACCTAGTCTTTTTTTTCACTTTCACTCTGTAACTCTCTGCCTACTAGTGGCATTACCGCTTTATTTAGGGTGAATTGTTTAAAAATCTGCTTAGAGCCTAGTCTGGGAAAAGATCAAAATTTTTAAGCATTGAGGTCGTCACAAGACGTTTATAAATTTGCAGACCGATAGAGTTTCTCTATCAGATCTAGACATTCAGTGGAGTCATAGCTTCGAAAGCTGTTTCTAATGGAAGAGAAAAGGAAGACTCTATTGACGTGGTTTTATGCTGTTGTGAACTCGTACGGAAATCATTAACGTTGGAATTTTTTTATATTGTTTTCTTTTTTCTTTATTGAAAACTGTACCTGCTAGTCAACAAAGCAGGAAGAAATATAGACATATTTCATTAAAATAAAAGATGAATATGGAAATATATAGGACACTTGCTCGGCAAGACAAGAAAGGAAGTTAAATCGACTCATCGTGGAAACATGAAGGTAATGACCACACACGAAATTTACATTCAAGAAAGAGTGAATCAGCACTAAGGTTATTACTTAAAATACGCAACAGAGAGCGTTGAAAATATCTAAACTGTTTGAAAAAATACAGCAAGCGAAAACAGGACTATGAATGTAGGAATATGGAAGAACAGAACAATAAAAAGAAGAAGAAATTATGGAGAATTTGAAAGACAGAAAATATCACAGGCAAAATATTATGGACATAGCTGCGCAGAGAACACCTAAAAAGAGATAACTCACCTCTTTACTACACAACGCCAAATGTATCTTCTACTAATTCTTCTTTGTGCTATACCCCTTTTTTGGTGATCATGACTCTTCAGAATTTCCCGTCCTTTGTTGCTCTTAATAAATTATGTCTTTCCTAAACCCTGTTCTGCCATTCTCTTACACAAGCTCATTAGGTAGGTTATACGCTGATTTCCTCTATGTATCTTTTCTTCATTGTTTCCGTTTTAGAAATTATGTGCCCTAGAAATTTCAAGTTTCACTTCTGATGTTAACTCCATTAAATTAGGGCAATCATAGCCAAACATAAATCATCAAATGTTAACTTTTGGAAAAACACAAAGCGAACAAACTGCTGTGGACCAATAAAATAAGACTAATTCACGCATTATATTGACTTCTCCAAAAGTGTTGAAGTCAATTTATAAAGACGGCTTACCTACTTTAAAACTAGTTACGTAATTTATCAATTAAAATGCCAGTTTGAAGCTGACTACATAATGACACAATTAGGAAGAGAACTGTTCAAAATATCCCGTTGTGTACTAGAAAGAATCGACTAGACAATTTGAACAAGGGTGCAGTCAGAACCGGGTTTGCAATCGTTGAACACAGTATAAAATTTGAGGGTGGCATCGATCTTCTGAGAGGATCTGTTTTCAGTCTTGTACGGATAAAATTACGACCCCCCCCCCAAAAAAAAACAAACAAAAAATATGAAGATATAAAAATATATTTTCATATTAACATTACCAACAATGTATATTTATAGAAAAATTACCAGGTATGAATTTTATAGTAGATTTACCAATAAAACGGCTAATCTGAATTTGAAAGCATGCAAGTGCTTCAAAGAATATTTAGCTGAAGCTATAAAATTGTTTTCAAAATATTTAGATTTCCACATAGAATAACCCATACAGATTTTGATATGCCGCTAAACAAAACCAACCATATCCAACCTTATGTCACTAGTTGGTACCCGTGAGGAAAGCAATAGTTAAGAGAAAACAAAAGAAATAATAATAATAATAATAATAATAATAATAATAATTATAAGAAGAAGAAGAAGAATACGCAAATAAGATGCAAAAACCGGGATCATATGTTGATAGTCTAAACGTTCCAAGAGCTTTAAGAACCTGAGGTCTAATCCAACTTGAACTAACTCTTAAAAAACAATCGGATTGGAAATATTTCATAAAAACCAATGACCGTCTGCTATAAATAGTAAAACACCAAATTCACTCCAGCTTAATGTACCTGAAACACTACCAACAAAAAAACGAAGCAAATACCATCTACCCCAAACGAGTAAAAAGGAAAGCAAAACAACTTGGCCAAATTAAATAAAAAAAAAACAAAAAAAAACTATCAGGACAAGGCGTTGCATGGCAAATACCTAAAAAGAGCGAAAGAAGCAGATGTGGACCAACAGAAAACATATCAGCCTAATTATTGCAGCACAGGACCAAAGCCTCGCGACCAGATCGTATCACTGTCACATAATCAAGGATGGAACTAACCCGAAATACAAGATCTGTAGAAAATATGATGAAACTTTCGACCATATTATCTCAGGATATCCGAAACTAGCAAAAAAAAAACGAATATACCCACAGTCATAAAAGATAGTGACATATGTAGACTGGAAGACATGCAAAGAAGCACAAAATCAAACCACTGAGCACCAACCAGACACAGTTACGAAAAATAACGATGTAACTATCCTCTGGGACATGCCAATTCATCTGACAGTGAAATAAAAGCCAACATACCAGATATTATCATAAAAGACAAGAGGATCAGGAAGTGTGTGATTATTGACATAGCAGTAACATTCGAGAGAAACACCTCGATGAAAATTATGGAAAAATTGAATAAATACAAATACTTGGAGATCGAAATTTACAGGATGTTGGGAATTAAGACTAAAATTGTAATAATAATAATCGGAGCTCTGGCCCTCGTGAGAAGAGGAATGGACAATTTTACTAACAGAATCCAAGTAGCATTAACATACAACTTGCCCAAATGATCCCGTTACTAGGAACATCCCATATACTAAGAAAAATGCTATCAATTGAATGACAATTCTTCTATAGGGTCTAAGGACCATAGTCTGAACCTGGCTCTACAGGATACAAAGCAGGAAGTATAACATACACAAATAATAATAATTTTGAGGCAGCATGCTATACATTATTTACTAGTATAGGAAAATTAGAAGTGAGTATTGTAAATAAATATACAGATCTATATAAAAGAGACTAGCCGAGTGATGATTTGAAACTTTTCAAACAATAATATTAATGTAATTTTACAGGAGAAAGTGTTGGCGTATTCATTAGACTTGCTACGATTTGATTCCGTGTGAGCGTCACCAGATAAAACTTGTATGAAAATTCATATAATAATGATAATTTATTTTGCTTCTTTAATTATCTATCAGTTGCGAAGCGTTTTGACTGGCGAATTTAATTAGAAAAATCATTGATTAATTATTGTATTAAGTTGCCAGAATTCTCTCAACATCAAAGGTATTCACTCAGGCATAAGTTTGACCTTTCGACAATTAGTTATGTACGAGTCCGTAGCCTAACCATGAAACAAGCCTTTATTTCACAAAACAAATATTCATTTTTCAACATAATCTCTTTCCTCGTCAATGCTCTCAATTCAGTGGCAATTATTAGCGGCCCTAGTTCGAAAATTAATATCGTGAAGATTTCATCGTGAAACTCAACTCATAACATATTTATAATAATACACATGAACACACTCACGATGTCCGTCTCACGAACACATATGCGCACATCGAATAATTAATTGTAGCAACTCGTCGGCTAGTTCACTTTCGCCTTTTGGTTCGTCAGGCACAGAGCCGAAAAGGCGAAAAGGGAAATTTCCAACACGTTGCAATCATTAATGTTAGCTCCTTCTTAGACTGGTCTGTTTTTTAAAGCATAGAACAACTTTCAGTTTTTTTAAAGCATTGAGAAAATCTTTACTATTTTTGCTCGTTTCCATTAAGACTTACTTTTTTATTGACTGCTTTTATATATATATATATATATATATATATATATATATATATATATATATATATATATATATAAAAGAAAAGTGCATATATACAGTATTCAAATTTTCCCGATTAAATGCTAAGAAATTTAAAATTTTTATTTTTCATTTTCTTGTTTTCATTTTTCGAAGCTCTCATCAAATAAGTGGTTGGGTCTACTAGCAAAAAGGTATATTTTTGCTTTATTTTCATGGGCCTAGAAATTTTGGCCAGCAGGACACACAAAGCGCGCGGACCCAAGCACGCACGCAGATACACACATACACACACACATATTATATATATATATATATATATATATATATATATATATGAAGAAGTGCCCCCAAATAGAGTGAGTTATACACTGGATAATTTCATCTTATCCTACTTTCAGAAATGGACACTCTACCTACTCTTATGTGCGACGTAATACGTAAGGAGGTAGTGTACGTGTGACGGTATAGCTGTGGCAACCATGGAATACTGAGAAGGTTTAGCTTCATATAACTACGAAATGATTGTTGGTGCCAGAAGGATGACAAACTTTTACTCCGATGCGGCTTCTCTAGTTTTTTTCTCAGGGTAACTTTATCAAGGTATACGATTATATAGATATTAGCAATAAGTGAAATAAGCAAAAATACCCTCAGGTGATGAAAAGAACGAATCATCAGCGATCGAAAATAAATAAACTGCATCAAATCACATCCCAAATCACGTTATTACCCTGAAGAAGTTATTTTCAGAAGGAAATCCTTCATTCAACTGTTATAATTTTAATAGGTTTTCTCCTCTGTCTATTTATACTCATGTAACTTTTGCAACATAACCCTCCTTCGCTGTCAATTCACTTGAGATGATGCTAATATTAATCCTTTTATTGGAATATTATAGAGTTAAAATTTCAAATGAAACTATAGCTGATAATAACATGTTAGGTTACGGGCTTATTGAGGTATATTCTTATTGATTACAAAAAAGGCCTGAAGTAGTGTTCGAGCATCGGTAAAATGAGAATGCTTTATGTTGATGCCCAAAATGTTGAAGATTTGCTCAATGAAATCTACCCATCATCATGAAGCCCTGTGCTCAACATGTAAAAATAATAAAAAATCTAAACTTATTAGTCATTGTTTAATCAAGAGCAGTTTTTGATATATTGTCACAAGTGCGGTTAAGTTTTGTGAACGCTTTGAGAAATAAAAATATTTTTTTTTTTTGGAATATATGAATTAATTAAATTTTTGGTGTTCCGTATAAACATTATTATTATTATTATTATTATTATTATTATTATTATTATTATTTGTGTATGTTATGTTTCCTGATTTGTATCCTGTAGAGCCGGGTAAAAATTATGGTACTTAGGAACTATAGGAGAACTGTCATTTAATTGATAACACAATTCTTAGTATATGGGATGTTCCTAGTAACGCGATCATCTGGGCAACTTTTATATTGATGTTACCTGCGATGTTGTTAGTAAAATTGTTCATTCCTTTTCTCATACGTCCCAGAGCTCCGATAACTATTGGGACAGTCTCAGTCTTTATTACACACATCCTGTTAATATCCATCTCAGGTCCTCATACTTGGACAATTTCGCGATAATTTTTATGAAGATGTTTCTCTCAGATGGCACTGCTATGTCAATAAGCACACACTTCCTGATTTTCTTGTCTTTTATGATAATATCTGATATGTTGGCTTTTATTTCGCTGTCAGTTGAATTGGCATGTCCCAGAGGATAGTTACATCGTGATCTTGCGTAACTGTGCCTGGTTGGTGCTCATGCTAACTCTCAGTGGTTTTGATTTTGTGCTTCTTTGCATGTCTACAAGTCCACATATGTCACTACCTTGTTATGTCTGTGAGTGTATTCATTTTTTGCTAGTTCCGGACATCCTGAGATAATATGGTTGACAGTTTCATCATATTTTCCGCAGATCTTGCATTTCAGGTTAGTCCCATCTTTGATTATGTGACAGTGATAAGATCTGGTTGCGAGGCTATGTTCCTGTGCTGCAATAATTAGGTCTTCTGTCACAGTTTTCAGCGCGGTGCTCCACAGCCACTGATGTGTTTTCTGTTAATCCACATCTGCCCCTTTCGCTCTTTTTAGGTATTTGCCATGCAACGCCTTTTTCTCCCATTTTTTTTTTGTAAATTAAATTGGCCAAGTTGTCTTGCTTTCTCTTATTCTCGTTTGGCGTAGATGGTATTTGCTTCATTATTTGTTGGTAGTGTTTCAGGTGCATTAAGCTGTTTCTTGAAGAGTGCAGCTGCTTTGTAGATGGAGTGAATTTGGTCTTTTACTATTTGTAGGAGAGATTCATTGGTTTTTGTGAGGTATACTTCCAATTCGATTGTTCGTTAGAGTTTGTTCAAGTTGGATTAGACACGTCGGCCTCCTAAAGCTCTTGGCACGTACAGACTATCAACATCTATTCTCGGGTGTTGCATCTTCATTTGGGTAAGCTTATTATTATTATTATTTCTTTTGCTTTCTGTTGATTATTGCTTTCCTCGCGGATACCAACCAGTGACATAAGGTTGGATTTGGTTGATTTTGTTTAGCTGCATATCAAAATCTGTATCGGTTATTCTATGTTGAAATCTAAATATTTTGAACACAATTTTATAGCTTCAGCTAAATATTCTTTGAAGCACTTGCATGCTTTCAACTTCAGATGAACTCTTTTGTTGGTAAATCTACTATAAAATTCATACCTGGTAATTTTTCTATAAATATACCTTGTTGGTAATGTTAATATGAAAATATATTTTTATATCTTCATATTTTTTGTTTGTTTTTTGGGTTGTTAGTGTGTTCGTAATTTTATCCGTACAAGACTGAGAACAGGTCCTTTCAGAAAACTGATGCCTATTCCCGATTTTTTATACGGTGTTCAACGATTGCAAACCAGGCTGTGACGACACACTTATTCAACTTGTTTAGTCGACCCTTTCTATTTGTAAGAGAGGCTCATTCAGTTTTTTATGAGGTATACTTCCAATTCGATTGTTGTGGTTTTTAGATTTACTTCAAGTTGGGTTCCTCTTAAAGCTCTTGATACGTACAGCCTATCAACGTCTGATTTCAGATGGTGCACCGTATTTGGGCAGACATTTATCTAGTCTTGGCATCCAATCTTTAATGTCAGCCACCCTCTATTTAATAATGTCGAAGCTGTATGTTACTACCTGTATAGCTAAGTTGTTATAAATAGTGACCCTATTTAGTTCGCTTTCTAGTATCAAAAGTACTCTCCTAAAATATTCTTTTCTGAACTTTTTCTTTTTGTCTCCTTCATTAAGTATTTGTATGTACATCTTGGTCTAGTTCCCTAATCTTGTTGATATGAAGATCTAAATCCGTAGTTTTCGTTAGTTTACTGCCTTTGACGGTAGTTTTGGCATATTTGTCGATTCCGAACTCAGTCCTAATGTTTTCGCAGGAGGTTTTGACAATGGTTATTAGGTTTTTCTGCTGGTTGACATCCTTGGCAAACCTTTTAAGATCATCAATATAGAATAGGTGTTTCAGTTTACCATTCTGTGACTTGTATCCGGTGCTACTCTTGTTCAGTAGGCAGCTGAACGGCGCTAATGTAAAGCAGAAGAGTAGTGGTGACAATGAATCTTCTTGGAAGACCCCGATTTTGATGCTTGTTGGTCTCGGTGTTAATGACCCATCTTTATGGTTTAGATTTAATTTAGTCTTACGGTTTTTCATACACTCCGTTATGAATCGGACCATTGTGGAGCATAAACTGTATATTTTTATAATCTTCTTTCTTCATGAGTGTGGGACACTGTCGAACACCATTCTGTAGACGATACATTCTGCCGATAATTTTCTTTTCTATGTTTTCACCTATTCTAGTATTGCTTTACTGATAATTATTTGGTACTTGCACCCATAACTTTCTCTTTACATCCCTTCTGTTCTGCTGAGAGTAAAATGTCTCAAGGAAGTTGTATGTCCTCTCGCTTATTATAGAAGTGAAGATCTTGTATATTGTTAGTAGGCAGGTGATTGGCCTATAGTTCTTCGGGTTCTGCGTTTCTTTTGTTTTGGAGAGTAGGTATTTGTGAGCCATTTGTGGCATTTTTCTGGGTTTATGATTATATCTTTGTATGACCATGCGAGGTCTTGGTGGGTGCTAGATAGTTTTGGCTATTCGGTCTATTCCTGGTGATTTCCAGATTTAGGTTTTGCAGGTGATAACGGTTGTTTCAGTAATAATCCTATCTCTCTTTCGAACACTATCTTATTTTTCCAAGTTCTCGATATTGTTTATTGGCATCTTCTTTGAATATCTTGTTTGTCAGAAGTCTTACTCGTTATACCAAGGCTTTGTTTCAGGTGTCCTTTTTCTCTTTCATTTTGAAGTTAAAAAGTGACTATTGTCCTTGTAGTTTATTCATTTCGGTTTCTATTTTTTCTTTCCAGATTAGCATTTTCCTTTTTCGTTTATGTTATTTTTTTTTTACTTTTTCAGCTATTGTTTCTGCGATCGTTGCCGAGGCTGCGTATATAATGTGATTAATTTCTGTCATATTCATCGGTCTTTCTATATCATCCCTTATTTTTGTAGTTGCTTGGTTAACGAGGTTGATGGTTGTCTTCACTTGGCGATTCTTTCTTACTTTTGAAATTGTCGGCCTTTCCTCGAAAGACATCTCTTTTACCCTCTTCCATTTATATCGGCTGTTTTTGTCATCTCTGTTTCTCTCTCATATTCGTCATTATCTTCCTGTAGTTGTTTGCGTGCCTCTGAGGGATTATTATAACTCGTTTCTGTTTGTTCCTCTGCATGTGCCTCCTCTGGACTTTTGGAATTTAGCCCCTTGATTTTATTGTTTAATCTATTTTTGATGTTTTCTCGGATGCTTTCGAGTTCTTTTTTACCTGATATTGTCTAGTTTGTTGGCATCGATATTTAGTTTGTTTGAGGGCTGTTTTTATTGTCAGATATTACAGTCGGATTTGATCGTTGTTGTCCCTGTCGAATTCATCGTAGTGGTTTAAAAGACAATCATTACTTCAATATACTCTTCTCTAGACCATTTATCTATTGTTCTTTTTGTGGAATTTTCTTTTAATGAATATGGCGGGCCTCTGTAAGGACTGTCCACGGCGCAGTTTTTCTCTAGTTTTCGTTGGGTAGAGTTTGTTCCAGTTGCAGATTTTCGATCCCAGTCTGGTTCCTCACCGGGTATCGCTGTCCTTGTTGATGCATGTGGGGGTGGGGGCGTTTCGTGGGCGCCAGAGCCTATTCATACCATGATGGACCATCACGTTTCTGCTATTATTATTATTATTATTATTATTATTCTACGTGCTTTTTTAACTTGTGATAGAATTTATTGAAAAAAAAAATTAATTTTCCATAGATAAAATTTTGTCGGAATTAGCGAAAATGAAGCAATACTCACGGTTTTGACTGTGTGCTGTTTGGACGAGTACTCGATATATGTGGGTAGGTTTTTTTCTTTTCGCTGCCCATTGGATTTCTGGAATTGAATAAAAGTTATGATGGCATGTACCCTGAAATCACAACAGAGATTTAGAATGTGAAATTAGTAGATCTTAAACACTAAAAAATACCTCAGTGTTTGTATCATTTTCAACAAATTTAATACAAGAGATACGGAAATACATCATTGAATAGGCTAAGCTGGGACTAGTTTTACCTAACATCGCAAGTTGATACTTAATGTTAACTAAAATGTTCACCTAAATACTCGAGTTACGTACATAAATAGCCTCTTCAGATCGACAATTTTATGTAGATGTCATGCATGGCGCGGAACAGAAATATCTAAACGGTCAAATGTATAATATAGTTTTCTCAAGTCAATGATTAAAAATGGCTTCGTGTGAATGAAGCCTGTAGCTTTTAGCGAGGACCAACCTCATGGACGGTCATTAAAGAATTACAAACACAGAAGGAAGAACATCTCTTTGCAACTGCTCGGTCTTACACTGTCTGCTGACCTGAGATAGAACGAACACATTGAGTCAATAGCTTCGTCCACCGCAAGGAAAGTTGGCTCCCTGTGCCGCACCAGGAAATTTTTCTCACCGGATTCAATCCTTCAAATCTACAAATCAACCATTCACCCTTGCATGGAGTATTACTGCCATATATGGTCTGGAAACCCCTTAAGGTCTTTGATAAACTCCAAAGACGGATATGCAATGTAATTGGCCCTGATCTGGCATCTCGTCTTCAGTCGCTCTCTCACAGATGTGACGTTGCCTCCCTCTGTCTTTTTTACAAATACTATCACGGTAACTGCTCCGATGAGCTGCTTTCACTCGTTCCCAGACTTCATGAATTTAAGCGATCAACTAGGCTGGCATCTCGCTCTCACCCTTTCATTGTCGAAACTGTTAAATGTAGCCGTGTGACGGTTACACACCTGGCCCAGGGTCGGATCCTTTGGTTACGGCGCCAACGGTGACGTCGCTCCTCCTGGTCGCTCCTCCTGGGTCCAAGCGTGCCGCTCCAACCCCTTGGTCAGATGATCACCAGCCTCGCCTTTCCCGACTCGCTTCCAATACCTGGTCACTAAAGCAACTGTACCGATCTCCGGTCTGTCTACCCACGCTGTGTTTAGATCTTAGACAGACGGGACCAGCAGGGATTGGGGCCGATACAAGTTGAGTCCGACGGGGTGGCAAAACACAAATAAAAAGAAAATAAACTCACGAGACAAAAAAGATTGCTGATGAAAAAAAATGGGTAACAACCTTTTATATCTTAATGTCCGCTACATAAAAACAAAATTGTTCTCATTTCCCAACCCGCTCTGTGGACTATGGCACCAAGCTTCTATCACACAACCTAAAGATTTCGAATTGCCTACTCTTTAGAATTGTGTATGTCGGAGTGTGGTTTGGTTCGACACTGGGGCTAATTTCTATCGATCATTCGCAGTTGATTCTTCTCTCCGACTTGAGTTGTATTTCTTCTTCTTCGTCGACTTAGGCTGGAAGTTCTCTTGTCTTCGACTTGGGTTGTATTTCTTCTTCTTCGTCGACTTAGGCTGGAAGTTCTCTTGTCTTCGACTTGGGCTGGAAGGATCTCTTGCCGCAACTCAGCCGCAACTCTCTGTCGTCCGAGGTGATCTCTTCTCGCTGCCGTCCGGGGCTGAACTCTTCTCGCTGCCGTCCGGGGCTGAACTTCTGTCTTCGACTTGGGCTGGAAGGATTTCTTGTCTGAGGATTCTTTTGCCCCCCAAAGGGCGAGTGAATCGGGCCCGATGCCCGCGTTCAGGCTCTATCCCTGCCCGCGGTCCAGCTGCAACTCTCAACCCAACTCCCACTGATTTCTGTCGACTGGGGTCCTGCTTTTATTGACGCCGCAACAAACTGGGGTGGGTCTGTCGGCGTCAGGGTTTTCTCAGTAATTCCAAAAGTCGCATTATTTTTGATTTCTCATTATCGCTATTGTTTTCACCCTACTTCCTCCATAGTGCTTTTGGTGGGGAGGCGCATATCCATCTCTCTCGGTCTCTCGTATGTCAGGTGACCGCTTTCGACTAATGAGATTCTGATCGAGCATTTCTTTCTTTTCTTTTCCGCAGCCACGTGACCGTTTTCGGCTAATGGGATTCTGGTTGAGCATTTCTTTTCTTTTCTTTCTGCAGCCACGTGACCGTTTTCGGCTAATGAGATCCTGATTGGGCGTTTCCTGCAATCAATCGGGGGGCTTATATCGTTCTTGTTCTAAAAAAACAAAATCTAATTTTTCCTTTTTTTTTTTTGCACGTACGAAAAATGACCATCTTGGCCTTCTCTCACCTGGACTTTGTCAAACAGCCCGCCGCTAATTAGACTTGACTTCAGAAAGGATCTTTTTCCGCCTTCTTGGCGCCCTCTGTGAGCCAAAAAAATTGTCCCTCTTTTTTTACTCTTTTGTTTTTCCTGATAGTCAAAAATCTTAATTATCTACATTGAAAATGTCTCCACTTTATTATTGTGGGGTTCTAATTTTTAACAGGTCAGAGCCTGTATACCGTTCCACCGGTCACTCCCCTCAACCCAAAAGACACCTTTTTCTCTGATTAAGATTGTTTCATTGTTCCCAAAATTTCTCTTTATCCAAATTGATAAGGTGTCTTTCCATGCAAAAGTAGGCTAGGTGCTTTGACCGATATCTGGCTTCCATCAAGCGGCCCGTTTTGATATCATGTCTTTTTTCCCTTTCTTTCTTCTTATTATTTCTAATTCTATTCTTCCAATTGTCTTTAAAAAAATTCGGTCAACATGCTAGCTAAGATATCTTTCTGACTCGTGTTTTTGTTAATGACCGTTTTTTTTTTTTGTATTTCTCGACCTCTCTCTTTCCCCTTCCTTCTTCTTCCCTTAGGATCGTCCAGGTACAATCTTAGTGAATTATTTTCAACTCAATTATTTTCCGTTTTAAAAAAAATCAACAACCTGTTTAGTAAACCGAGTAAGAAAAAATTAAATCATATTTCTATGAATATTTCTAATAATGCAAGGTGCCACAATCCTCCCCTAACCGATTTGTCATTTACCCGTAAATGACACCTAAACCCAATTACATCATTTAACATGCACCATGCATTTGTCTCATGCAATTCTATTCTACTTTCTAACATGCAAGGGTAATGTTCTTTCCATT
The DNA here is from genome assembly GCA_903632075.3 of Acanthosepion pharaonis. Taxonomy (NCBI): domain Eukaryota; kingdom Metazoa; phylum Mollusca; class Cephalopoda; order Sepiida; family Sepiidae; genus Acanthosepion; species Acanthosepion pharaonis. Next base: position 1,589,590 of record CAHIKZ030004034.1, on the reverse strand, counting down.
TTCTTTTGTTCTACATGCAATGAAATGTTCTTTTTTCATTTTCTTTTTTGTTCTACATGCAATGAAATGTTCTTTTCATTTTCTTTTGTTCTACATGCAATTTAATGTTCTTTTCATTTTCTTCTGTTCTACATGCAATGAAATGTTCTTTTCATTTTCTTTTTGTTTTTACATGCAAGGTAATGTGTGCGTGTGTTTGTAGGTGCAGATGTGTTCACTAGGGTTTGTTCTTCTTGGTCAATGTTTTCCTCTCTGCTGTGGGAGGTTTTTCCGCCGCACGTGGTGGTCTCACGCCAGCCTCCTCCGTTGGTCTTTCAGCAATTTCTTCGCCAGTCCTGTCTGAGTAAGGAACACTGCTCGGCATCTCCCTCTCGAGTTGTTGCATGCTCACTAGACTGTCGTTCGCTAATCTTCTCTTACTCTTAATCTTCCATATTATTACACCCCCGATGGCTATAACTAGGAATGTACCCATTACTATTGACCAACTTATCGCGATCTGCTCATCGTCTTCCCCAAGCTACACCTTCGTCTCCCAACGCACTTAACTTATCCCTTAAGATCCATATCGATCTTTTCTATTGGCTTCATTAATACTGGCATCTTATTTAAGGTGACATTAGAGAATCTCTTCACTATCGGCTCCCATAATTCTGTACAATTGACTAAGCCTCTACCAATCATCTCTACGAGTGAATCTTTTCTTCATATCTTTCTTTCCATCTGGTAATAGGGGGGCAAGGAGATGGACACCCCAACCGCCGAACATCCCATGGGTAGCGTCACCAGGGATAACGGTGGCCTTATTCTTAATGTCCTTGTGGACTCTCCCCCACATACCCTAGACAGGTTGATATGTTTCTGTGTGGCTACTGCCCACACCCCTCTGAAACACCGATTGCTTGTGGTAATGCCGGGTTTGTTAATACCCTCTACTTGGCAGATTCTTTTGATTCCTTCCCTCTCCCTTCAAACAATTCTCGTATGCACAGTCTGCGGTTACCAGTTTTATAGATAGGGCTCATCGAGGTACAAGTCCCCAGGGTACCATCTCTACACCTTCTAGCTTCTTCAGCTGATAGCAACATAAATTTCGTTCTCCCCTGAATTTAATGCTATGTAGTCTGCTTCCACCTTGTACCTAGCTATCATTCCTGAAAGGTAACAAATTCTCTTGTTGTTATTCTTCACAACTACTTAGTCTCGCTCGACTCATCACTCAATCATTTCATAACTTTTCTCTTAGTTCGGCTCCTCCCTCCTCTAACTAACCCCTAGCAGACAGAATGGTCTGGTCAGGTGTGCGTGGCGCCCACTCTAAAGGTCGTACTTCATGACACCACTGGTCGCCAATCAATAATGCCAATGATCTTCCGTTCCTCGTGAGGTGCAGCCCGCATCTCCATCCCCTCCACTCACATCTACCATAGTCAGCCAATAGGATCTTGGATGAGCCAGTGTCGTTATCTGTCGACACTAAATGCTTCTATTCTGCACAGCCCTTTCGTTCTACTGAGATTTGGGGTTCTTCTCCCTCCCTGATCTCATCTTCCGAGGTGATTCCTGTCCAACCTCTAACCTTCTTTCTGTGTTTAACTCCCGTCCAGGAGGTTTTTTTTGTCCTCTTCTTCATCCCCTGATTCTTCTTTCTGTTTAGAGTCTTCGCCTTGAATGTCTTCAATACCTCTCGACTCTATGTCTAAACTTCTCTGTTCCTTATCCTTTCCTTAAGCTGGGAAAGGGGTATTCGATCCTCCTCCTCCCACTCGCTGGGCCCTTCGTCCTGTTCAGGGTGCCTCTTTTTAGAGCCTTCGACTGCTTGATTGGACCTCTTCGTCTTTTTCTTCCTTTTCTTCGGACATGGGGTGTGATGGCGATCTCACGGGGTCTTCTCTGCACTGATTCAGTCGACGACTGAACATCGCTAATCCCCGCTGAGGGTTCCAACTCCGTCACTCGGACTGCTTCGTTTATCTGGTCAAGTCGACCTATCTCCTCATCTTCTTCGGAGTCTTCCTCCGTCTCCATTCCTTCCGGTTCAACCAGAGTTACCTTCCTTTTCCTTGTCTTCTTAGGGCCTCGGCTCGCTCATTTCCAGGTTAGCTATTTCAGCCTTCTTCAGATCATTGGCATGAACCTCCTCGCTCGTCCTGCCACTTGATCCCATATTACATATGATACTGGGCCACTATCCGGTAGTACGGTTCCCATCTCTGGTCTAGTTTTCCTTCTCTCTGGTGGATTTTATAGTAGACAGGGTCTCCAACCTTCAATTCTACCACCTTTCTTTCAGCATTCACCCTCTCATTTCTTTTCTTCTGGGCCCTTTTATTCTTCTTCTGGCCTGTACGAATATCTTATGTTGCTGTTCCAGCAATAGTTGATGATGATCTTCTCCCATATACCTTCTTCGGGGCTTCAGTAGGTTATCTACAGGCAGGACCACGTCTCTGCCAAACAACAAAAAATAAGGAGAAAATCTGGAGGTTTCGTTTATCGTAAACCTCACGGCCGCCAGAGCCTGCGTCAAATACAAGTCCCAATTTCCAATGTTTTCTCTGACCAACTTGGCTAATACATCTCCCAAGGTTCTATGAAACCTTTCCACTTTAGCATTTCCCTGGGGGTGATATGGGGATGTTTTTTAAGTGCTCTACATTCAAACCTGTCAAAACTTCTCTCATGATGCTGTTCACATTCTCCGTGCCATTATCTGTTACCAATTGCACAGGGGCACCATACCTAGGGAAGATTTCACTTATTATCAACCCGGCCACAGTTCTGGCCTTCTTGTCTGGTACTGCAAATGCTTCAGGCCAATTTGTTAGCCAATCGACAAAACTCACTATATAGTTGTTTCTTGTGCAGTTTCCCCATATGGTCCTGATACATCCATACTCACTTTCTCGAAGGGGAAGTTTGGTACGTCTGTTTCCTCCAAGGGTGCCATTTCCTGCCTTCTGCTCTGCACTGGCACACTACACAACTCCGAACATAGTTAGTGACTTCTCCGTACAGTTTGGGCCAATAGTACTTTCTTCCTATGAGATCACATGTCCTATCAATTCCCATGTGACCCAACCTTTCGTGGCACTGTTCCAATATCTCTGGTCTTAAACTTTTGGGCACATACAACTTGGGTTTGACTTCTTCATCCCTTCCTGAGAGATAATACAGCCTTTCCTTTATTATGGCATACTTGGTGGTCTCTCCTGACTTCACCTTCTCTCTCAGAGCAGCTATTTCACTGTCTGCTTGCTCCTTTTCAATTCCTTCTGTTTGCTCTACTAGCTTCCTTCGTTCTTCCTCGAATCTTACCCGATTCAGAGTTCGTAGGGGAAGTGCTCTTCCTATCTTCTCCCCTCTCCTAACCTTTATAGTCTTTTGGGCCTGGTTCACCATCATTATGGGCACCAACTCGGCTGCCTCCACTACCGTTTCGCACAGGGTTACCTCCTTTATCTTCTAGGCCCTTTCCTTCTACAGGGACCAACTGCAGAGGTCCTTCCTGTACCTTTTTTTCTGACATTAGCCTACCCTTTCCCGACACTGCGGTCCTAGGAGGTAACTTTACATCTTCCTCCACCACTATGGTTATCTCTTCCTCTGGTGGGCATCCCAACGGCGTTCTCTCGCCGTTCACCACCAACACAGTAGGATTAAACTCGATCTGGGCCCTCTGGCTCCGGAGCCAATCTTCTCCCAAGATTGCCTCCACACACAGGTCGGGGGTTACGTAAAAATTTTGGGTGCTTTTCACCTCCCAATCCTCACCGGGAGCCTCACCATCCCTTTTATCTCCAGGGGGGCCCATCTGCTTGTGTGATCTCTATGTCCGCTTCCCGTAACCTTCTCTTCCGTTTCACCCGCCTGTATGTTTCCTCTCTCATCAATGACACAGATGCTCCTGTGTCCACCAAAGCCCCCATCTCTCTACCACCTATCTCTGTTCTACAGGATAGTTCTCTCTTTGCGTTAGCGAAGAGAACACTTGAGCTTTCTTCTTCCTGGGTCCCCACCTTTGGGTTAACCCAGCCACAGGCGCCGGTAGCAATATATCACCTTCATTTTCTCATGAGGTGGAGTTCTGCGCCCCTGCACCTGGGCGACCCCTGGCCGGACCTCTCCCGGTCTCCCATGGCCGTTTCTAAGAATACAGTTTCTTTTCAGGTGTCCTGGCCTCCTGCAAACCAGCACCTTCTTGCTGGACAGCTTGCCGCAAAGTGGCCCGCCCGACCACATGTCCAACATTTTGCTCTTTCCCTTTTTTAACTGGGTTGGCCTTTGTGTCTATCCTCGGGGGAACCTGTCCTCTATTCAAGCGGTTCGCCCACCCACTGGTCCAATTTTTTTTTTCTCTCCTTTTAACTGGGCCACCCTCCTCTTAATTCTGGGGTGGCCCGCTGGCTTTTCCCTGGGCCGGTCTCTTGGGCTCAGCCTTTTTGTTAATATCGGTGGGGCACCTTCCTCAGCCCGCACCATTTGGCCAGGTGTCCTTTCTTACCACACCTGGTGCATCTGTCCTGATTGAAGTCTGGGGCAACCCCCACTTCGTCGGACATTCCGTTGCCCTGTGGTCCTCGTACCCACAGGTCCAGCAGACCAGCCCGTATCGACCCGGCGTGGGCTTATAAAAGCCATGCCTGGTCGACCATGCCCTTCTATTGGGGTCCTCCTCCCATAATTCTGCCCGATCCACCTCTTCCTTAACCCTCTGATTCCACACGGGGGTTCTTCCGCCTACCCCCTTCTTCCAGCCTCCTGACTTGGTATCTGCTTCTTCCCACACCTCTTCACTTTATCCCACACCCCCTGGCTCTCCCTGGCCAGCTCTATCGCTGCCGACAGTCTGAGCGGTCCTTCTTTCAATACGTCGTGACGAACACGCTCGTCGTTCAGCGCCTCTACATACAGGTCCGCCAGTTGAGCCTGCATAACCGCATTAACCCTGACCACTTCGGGGAATGCCAACGACGATAGCTTCCCCGCTCGGGCCCCCAATTCTCCCGGGGTCTCATCCCGCAGCTGTGTCAGATTAAAAAGGGCCCTCATGGCCTCTATGGCCGTACCTTCGTCGGCGAATTCTTTGGTCAGTAGTCTTTTTATTTCTTCCCAAGATAAACAGGGTTGATTTTCCAAGAGCCCCCTCACGAACTCAGACGCTTTTCCCTTTGTGGCATCGTATGCCAAATACAGGGTCTCTTGGTCTGAAAGTTCGTATATAATTCGGCTCTTCTCCAGGGTTGCCAGCCAGTTTTAAACTCCTTTCCGCTGCCATCAAATACTGGGGACCCACGGTCCACCTAACAGCTTCCTTTAATTCCACTGACAACCCTCGCCCTACTTCTTCTTCACCCCCACTGCTCTATCCGAATCATAATCTGACATGTCTACAGAGAAAGACAGTCTATACAGCAACAATCGAGGTTGGGAAACAAAACAAGGTGTCCTACCTTACAGACGATTCTGTTCTTTCTTTCCTTTGGTCCCGGGTCGTTCTGAGTTCTGTCTGAATTTTCAGCAACGGCGGTCGATCGTGGTCTTCTCAGGGTTGAAATCCCTCGGTCACCACGGCACCATATGTGACGTGGTTGTCTCAGGGTTGATCCGTTGGTCACGGCACCACTTGTGACGGTTACACACCTGGCCCAGGGTCGGATCCTTTGGTTACGGCGCCAACGGTGACGTCGCTCCTCCTGGTCGCTCCTCCTGGTCGCTCCTCCTGGGTCCAAGCGTGCCGCTCCAACCCCTTGGTCAGATGATCACCAGCCTCGCCTTTCCCGACTCGCTTCCAATACCTGGTCACTAAAGCAACTGTACCGATCTCCGGTCTGTCTACCCACGCTGTGTTTAGATCTTAGACAGACGGGACCAGCAGGATTGGGGCCGATACAAGTTGAGTCCGACGGGGTGGCAAAACACAAATAAAAGAGAAAATAAACTCACTAGACAAAAAGATTGCTGATGGAAAAAAAATGGGTAACAACCTTTTATATCTTAATGTCCGCTACATAAAAACAAAATTGTTCTCATTTCCCAACCCGCTCTGTGGACTATGGCACCAAGCTTCTATCACACAACCTAAAGATTTCGAATTGCCTACTCTTTAGAATTGTGTATGCCGGAGTGTGGTTTGGTTCGACACTGGGGCTAATTTCTATCGATCATTCGCAGTTGATTCTTCTCTCCGACTTGAGTTGTATTTCTTCTTCTTCGTCGACTTAGGCTGGAAGTTCTCTTGTCTTCGACTTGGTTGAATTTCTTCTTCGTCGACTTAGGCTGGAAGTTCTCTTGTCTTCGACTTGGGCTGAAGGATCTCTTGCCGCAACTCAGCCGCAACTCTCTGTCGTCCGAGGTGATCTCTTCTCGCTGCCGTCCGGGGCTGAACTCTTCTCGCTGCCGTCCGGGGCTGAACTTCTGTCTTCGACTTGGGCTGGAAGGATTTCTTGTCTGAGGATTCTTTTGCCCCCAAAAGGGGCGAGTGAATCGGGCCCGATGCCCGCGTTCAGGCTCTATCCCTGCCCGCGGTCCAGCTGCAACTCTCAACTCCAACTCCCACTGATTTCTGTCGACTGGGGTCCTGCTTTTATTGACGCCGCAACAAACTGGGGTGGGTCTGTCGGCGTCAGGGGTTTTCTCGGTAATTCCAAAAGTCGCATTATTTTTGATTTCTCATTATCGCTATTGTTTTCACCCCTACTTCCTCATAGTGCTTTTTTTGGGGAGGCGCATATCCATCTCTCTCGGTCTCTCGTATGTCAGGTGACCGCTTTCGACTAATGAGATTCTGATCGAGCATTTCTTTTTTTTTTTCCGCAGCCACGTGACCGTTTTCGGCTAATGGGATTCTGGTTGAGCATTTCTTTCTTTCTTTTCTGCAGCCACGTGACCGTTTTCGGCTAATGAGATCCTGATTGGGCGTTTCCTGCAATCAATCGGGGCGGCTTATATCGTTCTTGTTCTAAAAAACAAAATCAATTTTTCCTTTTTTTTTTTTTGCACGTACGAAAAATGACCATCTTGGCCTTCTCTCACCTGGACTTTGTCAAACAGCCCGCCGCTAATTAGACTTGACTTCAGAAAGGATCTTTCCGCCTTCTTGGCGCCCTCTGTGAGCCAAAAGCAATTGTCCCTCTTTTTACCTCTTTGTTTTTCCTGATAGTCAAAAATCTTAATTATCTACATTGAAAATGTCTCCACTTTATTATTGTGGGGGTTCTAATTTTTAACAGGTCAGAGCCTGTATACCGTTCCACCGGTCACTCCCTCAACCCAAAAGACACTTTTTCTCTGATTAAGATTGTTTCATTGTTCCCAAAATTTCTCTTTATCCAAATTGATAAGGTGTCTTTCCATGCAAAAGTAGGCTAGGTGCTTTGACCGATATCTGGCTTCCATCAAGCGGCCCGTTTTGATATCATGTCTTTTTCCCTTTCTTTCTTCTTATTATTTCTAATTCTATTCTTCCAATTGTCTTTAAAAAATTCGGTCAACATGCTAGCTAAGATATCTTTCTGACTCGTGTTTTTGTTAATGACCGTTTTTTTTTTGTATTTCTCGACCTCTCTCTTTCCCTTCCTTCTTCTTCCCTTAGGATCGTCCAGGTACAATCTTAGTGAATTATTTTCAACTCAATTATTTTCCGTTTTAAAAAAAAATCAACAACCTGTTTAGTAAACCGAGTAAGAAAAATTAAATCATATTTCTATGAATATTTCTAATAATGCAAGGTGCCACAGCCGTCTCTTCTACTCAAATGGCTCCATGTCTCGCACTTCTCTCCTGTGGAACTCCCTCCCCATTTCTTGTTTTCCTGATATCTATAATGTCCAACTATTCAAATGTAATGTCAATCAACGTCTCCAGATGCCCTGATCTATCCCCTAACCTTCTTTTCATCCTTTCCTCTATCACTCCTCTTTGCTCTCGCTCCAACTCTTCGTAACCCCTTGCGTGCTAGTGGCTTTCCGCCTTGCTTGGGGTGGAATGCTTAAAAATATATATAAAAAAACACATTACTTGATAATTTTTAATAAAAGCAGCAACTAAAATGGATACCAGCTTTAACTCGAAGTGAAAATAATGATGACGTCCCACACTATTTCAAACAAAAGTTTAGGGAAGAAGCTTCTATCAATACTGGAATGAGCTAATTGGCCCGACAGACCTATTTTCCTGAAATCTTTTTTAAAAGAAAGATTTTATAAATTGCAACCGACGATACCACTGGCTGCTCCGTCTATGAAAAAAAAAAAACTCTTCACAATTAGGAAGTTCTTCTCCTAGGTCAATGAAGGTCGCCGTTAATGACCAACCCTGTGAAACACATGAGTTCAATTCATTTGTGCCCCAAGTATCACACGTTCGTTCTACCCTACTTTTTGCCTTATATTAACCCTAGAACACTAACCAAGGGTATATAGTACCTAGCGCAATTTTTCTTATCTTTAATTACAATTTTCAGTACCTGATTTTATTACCTAAATAATATGTTTTTCAGTTCCTATAAATGTTAACTCAAAGTACACAGTTTGAAGTGCCGACATCTAAAAGATTTCAAATAAAGATTTATATTTAATATTTCTTTTGATATTTTGAAAATCGGATATGATAGACCCTTGGTTAGTAGTGTAACTTTAATTGATGGTTAGTGTTCTAGGGTTAATATCTGCCAAGAAATATTCTCAGATCGTTATACCTATGCAGATGATACAACAGTTTATGGGTGCACTTACAAAATCAAGATGAACAGTAGCTTGACAATTGATTTCTTCTTTGATCTCACTCTAGCTGCTAAGTATGAGAAAATTGTCTTTTAACTTTCATTCCTCCCAAAACCAAGCTATTAACATTGTCACCGAGCAGGCCCCAAATTTTATCCATTCATAATTGTTGTGGATTCCGAGATGAAATTCAGTTTCCAATGAATGACAAACGCAAGAATTAAATATAAGAAATTAAATGTATTTACACAATAATACAAAGGGTAATACTGTTAGTAAATCCAGGAACGCGGTTAGTAGCAATAACATATAGATATATACAGTCTCGAAGTAGGACTTTCTTAGAGTCTACGTGCTTGTAACTGACTTCTACAAGCGGTTACCTCACACTATTACTCTACCTCCAACTCAATCACAATCTCAGTGTCAATCTCTGTATACTGACCGACTCTGGGTATTTAACGGCAGCAGTCCAAGTAACACTCTGGTCGAGTCCACTTATATGAAAAAGGGGTGGACCCCATAACAATAATTAACGATTGTTCCCTGAATGAGGCTGCTTACGTCCAACGTCAATTGTTACTCAATTTCGCCCAACACCTCAAACAAGATTGGCATGTACGACCCATTGCTAAAGATGCTGGAGAAATGGTCGGCTTCTCGTACCGCTCCAGAATGCACCTAAGTCGTTCTGACATTATTTATTTTTCAAGAGTCAGATTAAACAAAAATTGGTGTATTGCTACCATATCTAGACTGATCCTGTTTAATCCTCACTTTTCCGGGTTTGATCGATTTCAGAATCGTTAGCACTGCCTTGTCGGTGACGAATTATTTTCAACCCTACATCCCCTTTCCCACAGACGCAACGTTGCAAGACTATCACTACTTCACGGCTATTTCCATGGCAACTGTTCATACGATCTCCGTTCTTTCGTCTCATAAGATCGTGTGTTTGTAGACATGACCCATCTTCATTCGTTCATAGTCTGAATCTTCTTTATTCTGGTTTTAGGCAAAGCATGACACCAATTTTTGCAACACTTGACCTAAGATTCACTTTCTAAAGTTTTTAGAAAATCATGATTATTAACTTTCAGAGAATCAATCAAACATTGAAAGTATGGTCAACTACATGTACAACATTAGATTTGAATTAAACCAGTCGAAAAACTATTGAGAGTGATTAGAAATTAATTGAAGCATAAAATAAATCCATTCTATATACTAACATGGGTCGATAATGATTTTAATATGAAAAAGTGTTGCATATTATTTTACTATAGGAATTCATTAAAAATGATCTTACGATTTTATGTCCTAAAGAACAGTAACTAAAGAACTATTATTGGTCACGTATTAATATTAGCGTTAGTACAAAATCAGGATTAATATAGCTAATAACTTTCTTTCGGGAATTCATTGCAAATCGAATTAATTAGAACTATAGAAACACTTTTCAAATTATTTTACTACAGGATTAAATGAAGATTACTCTCAAAATATTATTAATACAAGTATTACTGTAAAAACAGGGCTATCATAGCAATTTATTTTTGTACAGAGATGCATTATAAATTATTTTACTGGAGAAATTTTTTATAAATTACATTACTCCAGAATGAACTTAAAATCATTCGCAAAGTGTAGCAATTTGTAAGGTCTGTGTATAACCTGAGCGACGAGTTGGACTTTCCCGCATGTGTATAGATGTGAGAACGGAGTGTGGGACTACGGAAGACAGCAAAAGTAGTAATTAGCAGTCATCAGTGAAAATACCGTAGTAGTCTGCAGCTGGTCTTACTTTAAGAGTGACTGAACTCACTTAAGTAATAGACTCATTACAACAGTCTGTAAAATGAGAGCTAATAATTTTACTATAGAAATCCAGTAAAAATTATTTAATTATACGAATATGTTGTAAATTATTTCAAAATAATATGTACTGAAATGTGAGTCACAAAAAAATGATATTATTAGTCAGGTGTTAATACAAAAGTTACTGCAAACATAACTATTATAGTTAATGTTTCATTATAGTAAAGTGTTGCAAAGTATTATACTAAAGGAATACATTATAGATCATGTTATGAATAATTAAGAGTAGTCTCCCCTTGTTTAGTTACTCTGCTCTTTGATAGAGCTATTTCTGTTTATTGGGACTATAAAAGGATGCTATACGCGTATCCGGTATTCTCAGTTGAAGTTTTCTTAAACCCTACACCTGTGTACTTTTGTGATTACAGATTAGTCACATGAACTAAGGCAATCCCTCTAGACAGAATTTAGTCCTGGGTATGACGATTAACTGCATCCGGCTGCAAGGTCTCTGATCGCGAGACTGGAAATTCTTAATTGCTGTTGTTCCCAGGTCCATCCAGACGTGGGGTGTTTGGGTCCCAGCTATGGGAAAATAGTGAAATCAAAAACAAAACGCTATGGAAGTATAAAAACACGGTTTTACAGTAAAATTACCAGAAACACATTTTTATATAAAAAATTACCTGCAATACCTATTTATAGCATTTATCTGTAGTTGAAGCCATAAGATTGTGATCAAAATATTTAGATTTCGGTAATAAAGAACCCATAGAGTTTGATATACCGCTAAAAGAATAAACCGACCAACAGACAGAATTGTAATTATAAGATTAATTCTTACGTGTACGTTATTTTTTTTTATTTAAATTAAACATATTTTTGACTAGGTGAACAAAAACCATTTCTTTGTTGACATTACTTATTCCTATAAATTCTTTTGCTAACATATGGAATATATTCGCTTTATATACAAGTTTTCTTGGTTAAAACTGTGTTGTGTAGAAATTTTGAAAAAAAACTAGTGTAAAAAATATATCACGTTTTCTTTCATATATTTACTGTTAAAATTACTTTGAAAAATATGTTTACATAATAAGTGATCTTGAGACACATGAAGAATTATTGACCATTTCCATTTAAGTATCAGGTTAAAGAAAAAGAAGCGAGACACTCGACTGAATGTGTGTTAAGTGCTAATTGTTTTTTATTTGTTGATGCATTGAGCAAATGCAAAACATAGAATATTAAAAATTGATGTTCTTTTAAAATGAGAAAAGAAAATGGAAATAAGCACATGACATGATATGGAGTCGGCGCTCTCAGCATTGAACATTACTCAGTAATCTTTATTAAATGAGTAAATCTCACAAAACACGAATTGTGATAAGCCAAAGAAAAAATCAATATACAAGAGAATGCCGATAGATTGTAAAAGTAAATAGAAAATATGGCCTTTCTCATAAAATTATTTTTCAACTATAGTATCATATGCAAATTAGATAGACAAGTATAAATATAGAACAGCTGACGAACATAGGGGCTATGC